>JZKD02S1942901.1:341450-356370 GCA_000966675.3 Picea glauca
TTCATTTCATGTTTAAGAAACATATTGTTAAACAATTGTCAAATTGACATATCAAATCATGATAAAAAAAAATTGAAAAATAGTCATTGGAAAGCTAACACAATTCTTCACAAGTCTTGTTTTTACTGTAAAGTGAAATTCTAAATAAAAAAAATACTTTTGTATGTCGGAAGTTGAATAACTTGTGAAAATACAGTTTTTTTTCTCATAAAACAAGCAAAAGTGTAACACATCTTCATGATTTCACCCCTAGCTCAGTTAGTTTTTAGTTTTCTTACCACTAGCTTATGGCATATAGTTTAAACTTCATAAGTGACGGTCCTAGTTTCTTTCGGGCAGGACGGAACCATGTCTATTTTGTTAAATGGGAAACACTTGGCACAGGATGCCCAACTGTCTTGGTTTCCTGTTTAGGCAGGACAAAAGGCATAACAAATAGTTATTTTACCTTTTTTATGATAATATAATAGGATCCAATTTTTTTACTTAAAAAAAAAAAAAAAAAAAAATTCAGGATTTCCCAGCTTGTAAAGAGACTTGAGACAGTTTGAACTCTGGATTTACCTTGTTTACACTTGGCTTCTTCACTTGATTGTGGAATCTTGAATCAAGGAAGAGGCTCTGATACCATGTTAAGAATTGAGTCAAGATAATGGTGGAAAAAGGCCTTAAGTCATTATGTTGCACACTGTATTGATATTGATAATATGAATTTATAGTACATAGATTGACCATATATAGATCTAAATCTCACTCACAACTCATCAAAAAATCATCAATGAATGATGACAACACCTAATGAATAAATGAAGTTTATAATTCATATCAATGTGGTCTCTAACTTTGTGATTCTCTAAAAACTCACAATCTCACAACTTATCTTTTCCATAGTGATATAAATTAGTAAAAAGAGTTACCTTATTCCCTTACCATTTTCTAAGCATTCTTCATAATATTTTTTTCAAAATATATGCTACTTGTTCTAGCTAATTGTAGATTGTACCCTCTTCAACTATGCCCCATTATTCACAACATACTCAATACAATGTCATATGCTTTACCCAATTATATCAAACTTAGGGCCATAATCCCATTTTATTTCCTCATCTCTAACTTCATTGATTACCAATCATTTTGTATTCTTGGTGTTGGTTACCCCAATGTATTTCTCAATCTATTCATAGACTAAGAATATCATATCCCTAGTAGGGCATGCAATTTTAGTATTAGTTTAGATCTTATTTCCATGATTTATTTGGTCAAAATGAATTGGACTCGAAATTGATAATTTCTTTCTTGAAGGGATACTATAGAGAAGAGAATATAAATCTTGAAGAAAAAATTGAATTGAGATTCAAAGTTGGTAATTTCTTTGTTGAAGAGATACTATAGAGAAGGGAATATAACTTTCGAAGAAAAAAATAGTTGGCTATAAAGATAAGTCAACATTTTAAGAGCACACAATTATGTCAAATATATACATGCATGTATTTATGTATTTGCATAGATATCACATTTATAAATCCATTTTAGATCATATCCTTCAAATTCCTTACGTTTGAATTATGAGAAATGAAGTGGCTTCTACTTAGTTGGTAGTCAAAGCATAGCCCAACTTTTAGAGAAAATAATTGTCTCATAGAGACACATACTTCATTATCTCATTGGATAACTCTTAACATGTATTAATCATTTGAGTGATTTCCATATAGATTATGACTTTTTTCAACCCGAAATCATGTATTTTTTTGGAGTCATATAGGCATTTTTTTTTTACCTTGCTAAATGGATTTTAGAATTAACTCTCAAATAGCTCTTATGAGTCCACAACTTCTAATTATCCTTCCTATAAGTACCAAAAAGAATATCAAAATATGTAATGATCCATTTTGGACCAATAACTATGGTTATCCTCCATACAAAAGCATCATCCTATCCTTACTTAAGATTACACATGAACTTTAATGTATAACTCTGTCTCGTTACAATGTAGTACCCTATTGGAATAGTGCACCATCAAAGAAGGACCAAATCATAAGAGAAAAGATCAAACACATTTGCAACATGACCATTACATTACAATTCAACACTGTCAAGTCAAAGTCAATATCTCAAGTCAAAGTCAATATCTCACATAAGTAAAAAAAAAAAAATCACAATACCAAATCTTGTAGAAATTCCCAAATTTATATACAAATGTGATGCATGCCATTGTAAACTCATCAAATATCACCTTATAGAAGTATTATCTTATCCATGTATTCTTCATTATATTAGTGTCAACATGTTTTTGTGTATTTTTCTATCTCTTCTTTAATTTTATATTATTATAAATAGGAATTTATTATCATATTTATATTTTTTTTAATCGATGAGTATTAATAGGTTTTTGGTTAATTTTTTTTCTCTCATTTTTTCTTCTATATTATTATAAATAGACAATTATTATTACTTAGAATTCTTTAATAAAAAAATACAAAATAAGCAATATAATTTATTGTTGTAAAAAATATTTGTGTTGAAATTGTTTTACATTCTTCCTTACCTTATTAATGTTATTTATTTTCATTTTTTTAATGAGATAATTTTTGTCTAAACCATCTTAAGTTATTTCCATATATATATTTCTATAATTTATTGTTGTAAAAAATATTTGTGTTGAACTTGTTTTACATCCTTCCTTACCTTATTTATGTTATTTATTTTCATTTTTTTAATGAGATAAATTTTGTTTAAACCATTTTATGTTTCTTTCTTATATATTCTTCTACTTGTTTATTATTTCCTTTGCAAACACAATATTGTTTATGGTATGTTTTCATATCTAGCTATTGCATTTTGCTCAATTATCTTTCTTAAGAAATAAGATGATTTTGTTTTTCATTGATGGTTCATAATTGTATCTAACCTTATTAGCTTAATTATCTTTTGTAATCCCACAGATGGGGTGTCAGTGCAAGCCAAATGGTGCAAAGAGGGAGCGCGGGTAGGCCAGTAGGGTAGGGTACCAAGTGATCAGCTCGTGCCAACAACCGTCGCCTCAACCCTGCATTAACTAGCCTTCATGTCGATTGCAGCACCATTAATTCTGATGCGCCCGACCCCCATTTCGATTTTCTCTATGGCTTTTCCGTCTGCATTCTCTCCTCATCCTCTCTCGCAGATCGACTCCCACATTCCTTCGTTTCCCTGGCCTAGTTTTTCCTGGACTTTCATGGTGCTCACAGCCCCTGGCCATCTCCAGGTTCTCTGCATTTTCCTGGAGCACCTACTCATCTTCTGCCTTCAAAGTATGCCACATCAAAGAGGATAGCTGCGAAGAGGCTCTCCATGGCATCCTCCTTGACCTCGAGCCTCTGTTTCTCCAGCTGGTTTTCCCTCCACGATCTCCTCACTGCCTCTGCAGTCCGAGCTAGCACCTCTCGCCTCCTCTACCTCGCCTGTCTCCCGGTTTGATTGCTTATCCATTATTGAAAGCTCGTCGGGCTCTTCTTTGCGTCACCTTGTCGTCCCACTGAACTCCAGAACCATCAATCCTTCCCATGCACCGGTAACTGGTTCTTGAAGGCCTCCCATGGGGGCGCCACCTCCTGTTCGAACTACCCGAGACAACACATACGCGTCAACCGACTCCACCCCTGACTCGCAGTTGAAAGAGAGTTTAACCATTCTCTATGGTCTGGTTTTCAAGCTCCATCAGGGAATGGAGGACCTCCAATTCCGACTACAGATTATGGATGGAAGGATCTTGACCCTCCTTTAGATTTTATAGATACCTTCCAAGATGCGTTCCCCTCCAACCCAGTAGGCGCAGCTTCAGCAGAGGAACCCCATATAGAAAGAGACGACAGAAATGCTAATACGCAGTGTGCAACAGAGGTCGTTGGGGAGCAGGTCAAGCATGAGGATATTGAAGCGGCGACAGCTACTGGCCAACATGTGCACAGTTCGCCTGGAGACACCTTGCCAGTTGCCAACAAGGACGACAACAACGTGGACGCTGACATGCATTTGGAAAGAAAAGGGACACCCATTGAAGAGGAGCCTTGGTACGTGGTCGTTCTTGTCACCTGGCCAGGTTACTTGCCAAGTGTATGACCCCACAGGGGTTCTTTTCTTTTTAATAGTTTCTTCTTTTAGCTGCAACTTAGTCAGCTTAGCTCTGTTCTATAAGACTGTTAGACTATCAAATGCTAAACTTACCCGGCTAGCTGAACTGGTTTCCCCTTTATTGGGGTAGTTCAGTAACTACAATATGATTGCTATCAAGTTTTTGTACCTCTGGTCTGGTTTTTTGAAGGCCTTTTATATATAAAACCTCTTACTTACAAAAAAATATATATATATATCTTTTGTAATGAATGAGAGGATTTTGTTTTTCATTGATTGTTCATAATTGTATCTAACTCTATTATGGGATATATGCTTGTTATTTCGTTTGCAAACATAATATTGTGTTTGACATGTTTTCCTAAATTTGTGTTTGATATGTTCTCATATTTAACTATTGAACATAGATAATTCATAATTATACTAAACTCCATTATAGGTAAATTAAGGTAACCTACAATATTAGTTGAATTCAAATCATTTACATTATAAACTTGAACCAAACATCTTATTTCTTAACAAATTCTACTTATAGATGATTATTTACAAAATTCCATCTACCAAGTGAATTTACTAACTTTTTTGATTGGAAATAAATTTATATTTAAGAGTCTCTCATTTCTTAATTTGGTGTCATAATTCATAGAATCTCATAGTTGTATTATATAAGAAGCAATATATGGCATTGTAAAGTACTAAGAAGTAGAATTGAGATAAGCTTATCAAAATCATTGGAGATAGAAGACCCTCATTAACAATTACAACTATGCTATAATTTTGCTAGAATAAGAGAGTTTTAGAATCATTTTCTTACATTTAATTTCATCAACAATGAAGAGAATGGTGGTGGAAATGATTTATTTTCTAAAATTGAATAATTTTGAGATAAATACATAAGGCATTTAGTCTTCAATAAAAAATTTATCGATTTTTCATATCCATTTTTTCTCTAAAATAAAAGAGTTTTAGAATCATTTTGACTACATGTAAACCTCATCAATGATGAAGAGAATGGTGGTAGGAAGAATTTATTTTCTAAAATTGAATAATTTTTAGATAAATGTATAAAGTATTTAGTTTTCAATAAGATTTTTATAGATTTCTCATTATTCATCTTTTGTTTCAATGAAGTCTACAATTATGTATGGAGTAGATGTTTTAATGTATGTAAGTGACAATAAAATAATTAAATAAATAAATAATAAATTACATATCAGTTGCATTACAATTGTTTTTTTTCCAAGCACATATATAATCTAAGAAGCACTTGTATTATTTTCATTTTGGAAAACCTAACTATTAATTCTAACTAGTTATGATATTTACTTGATAAAAAAATACTTAACCATGACTAATTAAGATTTTGACTTTGATAATAAATACCAAACATGTTGTTCATTGGAATATGATAATCACATTGCTTGAAATGTTTTCAAGATAATAATATTCATAGTAAAATACTCACATTTGGAAACTATGTTCAATCATCATTATTTAGAGCTAATAGTATTCATATTTTCATATTTTAATAGATAAGTAAGATACTCACATTTGGAAACTATGTTCAATCATCATTATTTAAAATTAATAATATTTATATCTTTATATTTTAATGGATGAGTTAGATATTCGCATTTAAAAACTATGTTCAATCATCATTAATTATAATTATTTTATTGTTTATTTAATTTGGAAAAATAGATAATACATGCTCTAAAATTCTTAACTTACTTGAAATATTCTTGTCCATGGTGAAAACCTAGAACAATTTTTCTATCACCCATTGGCTTTGAAAGGGTAATACAATAGGTAAATGTATAAGCTCCTATCCCTCACACTATTATAACTTTTCAGCTTACTTGAAATTTCCTTGCGCATGGTGAAAACCTAGAACAATTTTTTCTATCACCCATTTGCATTGGAAGGGTAATACTAAATGTATAAGCTCGTATCCCTCACACAATTATAACTTAAGTTGTAACCAAAATAAGTACTCCCACGGTTTAGAACTTACATGATAGAAAAAGTGTGTTTAAAAACCTAGAAGTTAGAACTCAATTAAAATAAAAAATGCAACCATTTTTAAAAAGTGATGAATTCTTATGAGATCGCCAAGTTTCAGTATTCTTCCATATTTCATAGAATTGTGTCATTATTCTTCCATATTTCAAAGAATTGTGTCATTGCCCATTGGTTCTCTGGGTAGTCAGCCTCATTGGCTAATTTCAAGGTGAAGGGATGTTTTATGGTGGCAAACACTATTATTTAATATGAATGTAACCAGTACAATAAATTATATTGTTTTAATTTGGATTTTTTTTTTAAATTGAAATTTTTATATTTAATATGAATGTTAACATTATAATTTATATTATGTTAATTTGGATTATTTTAAGTTGAAAATTTTATTTTTAATTAGCTAAAAATACAATTGTATTAATTTAAAAGTTTAAATTTTTTTTTGAATCTAACCAAACCAACAAAGTTTTAAAACTTTATTAATCCATTCAAATCATAAAATTATAAAACATAATAAATAAGCAATACTATTTAAAAAATCTATTAATCTATTTAAATCATATCATAGAATTACAAAACATCATAAATAAGCAATACTAATCACATGTAGATTTAAACCACAAAAAATCAAACTGGTGAAAAATTCACCATTGATTTATGTAATTAATTATCAAATTTGTGCAATTTATTTACTTCAATTCTTTCTATTTTACAATAGGAAAAATTTGGATGTATAATTCTTATAGGATGAATATACTCATGATATAAATAATAGGTGCTAACTTTAGTTATGATAAATAATACAAAAAATGTAGTCTCATTGATTTTAAAAACAATCTTATATTGATTTCAATAATGATATTTAATGCAAAATAATAGGGTGTATTGATTGTAGTGATGATACATTGAAAAATGATTTAGAGCTGTCACATATTTGAATTGATTTAATCAATAATATAATGCATTGTCATCAAGTAGTTGGATTGGTTTTATATAAAGAAAAACCACATGATTAATTGATTTTAGTGATGATATAGTGAAAAACCATTTAGAGAGATTATGTAGTTACATTGATTTCAATGATAACATAATACAAAACAATAAGATGCATTGATTTTAGTGAGGATACATTGAAAAATGATTCAGAGCAATCAAGTAGTTATAATGATTTCAACAATGATGTAAAACAAAACAATATGGCACATTGATTTTATTTATAATAGGATGTAAAATGATCTAGACAATATCAAGAAAATTGATCAAGTTCATTGATTTCAACACCGCAAATTAACAAGTAAAATGACTTTAACAATAACATATGGAAAACAAAAATGAATTTCAAAATACATATTATGAGTCCAAGAAGACAAATTGAGATTAATCACTACTCATCACTAAACATTGTTACTTTATTACTATTCATCTTAATCCTCATGTAATTTTTAAAGTGGCCTTCTTGATAGTACTCTATAGATTATAGATGATAGTTAATAAATTTCAAACAATCAAATTTCTTAAGATGCAAACCTTTCCTCAACTTTTTTTACTCTTAAAAAATTTGCATCTTTAGATATTTGATCCCTCCTTTCTATCCTTGATAAATCTAAAGTTAAGATAAATCTAAACTGATGTAAAATTGATTCTTGAACTAAAATTTCATGAATTTGCAAAGGATTATATTTTTAAGTTTTTTTACTCATATTCTCTTTCAAATATTTTTATTTATTCTAATTCATTTATTATTGATGATATTCTTACAATTGAATTGAATGTTTTTATAAGAGGTTATAGAAACTTAACCACTCTAATCTATATGCAACATAGCTAAATTTAAAACAAAATTAATTAAACAATATTCCAAAAAAATCAAAACTTAAGGCATTTTATAAGTTTTCACATCGGGATCATTAAGCCCAAATATAAGAGCAAGTGTACTTCAACTCTATTTCTTTATCTAAAACACTGTAAAGTCCAATTTTCAGAGGGAGTGGGCTAATTCGGGAGCAATCTTCACTTTCAGGTTCTTTTTTTAGCAGGTCTTTCTGCTGGTTTTAAATTTTTGGTCAATTCAGAATTTTGATTGATTTTCCAAGCATCTGGGTTGGTTTAAAATGGGATAAAACCCTTGAGTAAGGTTCTGAAATACATGAAACTTTGATCCATACTAAACTCAAGCTACCTCTGAAAATCTAACCGGACCCATTTTTTGACTTAAAAAATGGAAAAAAAATTGTTCCCAAATTAACTTACTCCATTTTCCCAACACGTTTTAGTGAGCAATAATCAATAACTATTGGACAACGCAATAATGTGGTCCAAAATTTTCTGACTGAAAAATCTAAAATGTTTCTGATCAGAGTTTGAGAGGACAACGCAACGCATTGCGGAAAGATGGCATTTGAAACTTTTGACCAGCAGCTGAAACGCAACGTCTACATTCCCAGCCTATCTGCTCGTCAATGGCGGTCCAAAATCGAGCCTGTGAATTGTACTCAGACTGGGCTCTTCACAGATTGCAGTACATCTTAATCCCGTGAACCTCAATAGTTTTAACCAAATATGGAGTTTCATACTGTGCGTGCTCTTTCTTAAGTTGACCTAAATCGGTGCATACAGGATTACTGGTTGTTTTTAATATTTTGTAATTTTAAAAGTTATAATAATAACTTTATTTACTTTCTTCTTCAAGTAATAAAGGTTTTTTTTATAAGTTAAAAATATGAAGTTCTTAAAAATGAAAAAATTGTCTGAATGTGTGACAGAGAACATTGCTTTCTATGCTTCTTTCTCATTAAAAAAAGAATGTAATTGTTAAATTTCTCGTATGAATCTTAATTATTCAATTTTTGAATTATTATTAGTTAAATTGTCTGAATGTGTGACAGAGAACATTGCTTTCTATGCTTCTTTCTCATTAAAAAAGAATGTAATTGTTAAATTTCTGATATGAATCTTAATTATTCAATTTTTGAATTATTATTAGTTATTGTGGAATATTATGAAAAATGTAATTTTCATTTAATTTTAGATATTTTTTTTAGAAAAAAAATACATATTTTTAAAATCCACATATTAAATCTCATATATGATGGATTTATATGACAATGTGTCTATCATACTAGGTTGTAGAAGTGTTTTCACTACAATAAACTAACATAAATCCAAATTAATCCAATATCTATTAAGTACTCAAATAATTTCGTCTTTATTTATTTTTAACTTTCTTTATACTTATTAAATACATTGGTTAAAATGAATTTATGTTGATACAGCTTGAGTGGGCCTAATGGTTAAGAACATGTGTTTCCTCTTAAGAGGTGACAGGTTCAAATCCAGAGGGGGGAGGGAGGTTAAGGGTATGTATACCTTCGTAGACTTTACCATCATTGTATACATGTGTCAAAATAGAATCAGAATTTATTAAAAAACAAATCTGGGCAGCTCACATGTGTGGGACACCACCTAGAGTCTACTAGTGCAGAGCACGCTCACCACACAATACAATACTTGCATGATCAATATATAATCAACACACATTTAGGGAAGTTGAAACAATACCCTAGAACCTAGGAACATACTCCTAATCTAAGGTTCGATTTGAACCGCCACTCTATTAAGGCATTCTACATTAATCTCAACACTCCCCCTTAATGGAGAAATGGATTCACAGATATGCCTAACACTTCCCTAAACAACTCAAACTTGATTCTACCAAGAGGTTTGGTAAAAATGTTGGAAGCATTGTCACAACTATTACAATATTCAATATGAATTTCTTTAGACTGAACTTTCTCCCTGACAAAATGAAACTGCGTATCAATATGCTTTGTATTCTTATGGAATATAGGATTATTTGCAAGTTTGATTGAGCTCCGGTTGTCGCATTTGATTGTTGTTGCAACCTTTTGTTCTTCTCCAACGTTGAGGAGAAGCCTCCTCAACCAAACTGCTTCACATGTTGCTGAGCACATCGCTTGATATTCAGCTTCCGTAGATGACAAGGATACTGTGTTTTGCTTTTTGCTGCTCCATGAAATGACCCCGGATCCAATGCTTAATGCATAGTCTGTTATGGATCATCCGTCATCTACATTTCCAGCCCAATCGGAGTCTGAAAACCCTGTCAATCTAACATCACAGGAATCGATATAAACAATACCAAAATCTAAGGTTCCCTGGAGATACCTTAAGAGACCTTTTGCTGCAACCCAATGGCTCTCAAGGGGCTTTGACATAAATTGGCTCAATGTACTGACTGCATAAGCCAAATCAGGCCTGGTTGTAGTCAAGTAGATTAGACTCCCAACCAGTTGTCTATACAAGGTCGCATCTGCATCCTTAGATCCATCATCATTCTGAAGTTTTAAATTCTACTATAAAGGTACTACTGCAGCTTTGCACTGATCCATTCTGAACTTTTCTAGTAAGCTCCTGACATACTTACTTTGTGACAGAAAAGTTTGTCCAGAATCCCTCTAGACCTCCAAACCCAAACAATAATGAAGCTCTCCAAGGTATTTCGTCTCAAAGACTTGTGACATCTGCTCCTTGATTTCTTTAATGAGATTATCAACATTCCCTGTAATGATTAGATCATCTACATATAAAGAAATCAAAACAATCCTCCCCTCTTTATCAAACATGGTATAAATATTAGGGTCATTCTTGCTTCTTTTATAACCATGCTGCAGGAAAAATGAATCAATTTTATCATACCATGACCTGGGTGCCTATTTTAATCCATACATCGCTTTCTTCAACCTGCAAACTAAATGTTCTTCCCCCTGTTTGACAAACCCCTCAGGTTGCACTAAGTAGACTTGTTCTTTTAAGTCCCCATTTAAAAATGCAAATTTAACATCTAGTTGGTGAATCATCCAATGATGTTTGGTAGCTAAAGAAATTATCATTCTGATTGTGTTTACTTTAGCTACATGGGAAAATGTTTCATCATAATCTATGCCTTCTTGCTACGAATACCCCTTTGCAACCAACCTAGCTTTATACTTTTCTATGCTCCCATCTGCTTTAAATTTAGGCTTATACAACCATTTGCATCCTATGGGTTGTTTGCCTTTAGGTAGTTTAACTAAATCCCGAGTTTTGTTTTTGAGAATTGATTCATATTCCTCCTCCATAGAATCCCTCCATTCACTATATTGACTAGCTTCTTTATAACTAGAGGGTTCAAAAACATTCATCATACTGGTTATAAAAGAATTTTCCCTATATCTTGTTGGCAACTAAACTTTCCTATCTGATCTCCTAAGTGGTGGGTTAGCTTCGAACCTTGTCTGATCATCCTTTTGTGGACTTGGCTCGAAAGCTACACCATCTTCTTTCCCTTCTTGTTTTTGTTGCTCCTGCTCATTGTTGTCACCTAATTCATCACATCCTTCTTCCACCAACAAGGGCACGTGCCATTCTTCACTAGCACTCTCATGGCTTCCATCATTAACCTGCTCATGAAACACTACATCTCTGCTTGAAAAAACTTTATGAGTAGAGGGATTACAAATTTTGTAGGCTTTGAATTATGTACAATACCCAACAAAAATAGATTTGATGGCCTTTGAATCCAGTTTCTTTCTATCTTCTTTTGGGACATGAGAAAAATCTTTACTACCAAAAACCCTCAAATGCTTAACTGGAGGTTTATAACCAAATAAAGCTTCAAAAGGAGTTTTTAAGTCTAAACTTCTTGTTGGACTCCTATTCTTTAGATATACTGCAGTATTAATCACTTCAGCCCAAAAACCGTTAGAAAGATTCTTACCTTTCAACATACTATGAGCACACTCCACTAGGGTTTTGTTTTTCCTCTCTGCAACCTCGTTTTGTAGAGGAGTGTGTGGTACTATAAACTGTTGTTGTATCCCATTATCTTTACAGTATTTGAGTACACAAGATTTCTTGTACTCTCCCCCTTGATCCAAGCGGAGAATCCTGATGCTTTTACCTATCTTCTTTTCTACCATACTTCTGAACTCCTTGAAATATTCAAAAGTATCGCTCTTCTTTCTGAGGAAAAACACCCAAGTGAATCTAGTATAATCATCAATGAATAATAAAAAATAGTATGCACTGCCTAACGATCTTGTCTGCATAGGCCCGCATAGATATGTGTGTACCAGCTCGAGTATATCTCTCTTCCTTCTATTAGTATGGAAAGGAAACTCATCTCTGTGCAACTTTCCCAATGCACATGCATCACAATCAATATGAACAGATTTTAAAACAGGAAGACCTTCGACCATACCTCTTTTCTGTAATAGCAGCAAATCATTGAAGTTAATATGGCCGAACCTCTGATGTCATAAGTCCACTGTAGTCATGGCAGATGATGTCAATGCCTGATGTGGTGCGCTTTTGACATTTATCTTGTACAATCCTCCCACATGAACACCTGATGCAATAGGCTTCATACAGTCCAACAAATCTTTAATGACACAATATGACTTGTAAAACTCTACCTTGAGATCTTGATCAATTATAGTAGAAACAAAGATCGGATTCTTTTTTATCCCGGGTACATACATTAAATTATGGATATGTCTAATATTTCCATCAGGCAAAACAATAGGAATATTACCATAACCTTTTATTTGGAACCCTCTATCATCACCAAGATAGATGTTTGCTCCACTGCTAGTCTCTTTGAAGTCTTCAAACCATTGTCTGTTCCCTGTTATGTGGATGGATGCACCTGAGTCCACAAACTAGGTATCTACTTCATCATCCTGAGTTGAAAGCGCAGAGTCAGATATGAATAGTCTGAGGTTCTGACTCTGGTCCTCATCAGCAAAATGACTTGCATACTATTTATGTCTCTTTTGGTCTTCATCAAACTTCTTCTTCATCCAATATCTGACTATATGGTCAGTTTTGCCACAATAAAAACATTTGGTCGTAGAGTCATTTCTATTGAAAGACGTACCTTGCAGTGGGGGTTGCTTTCTCTGTGGGGCTATGCTACTCTTTTGTGTTGCATTTGGCTTCCCTCTGAAGGGCTTCTTCTTCGCCATTAAGGCCAGATCTGAACTCTGAGGTTTATGAGTCAGTCTCCTTTCCTCCTCTTGCATGAGGATCCCTATCAGTTCTTCAAACACAGGTGCTTTTTCTCTTGCATTCAAGCCAGTGATGGGCATCTAATATTCATCAGTCATACCATTTATGGTAATCGTGGCCAAATCTATATCTGACACAGCTTCACCGATATCACCCAACTTGTTCTTGAGCTCCTTGATTCGCGAAATAAACGTTGCAATTGTCTCATTCTCCTCCATCTTGATGGAGAGAATCTTTCTTTTCAAGAACAACAATCGATTGGTGTTCTTGACCTCATAGAGATCCTTGAGCGTCTTCCAGATCTATGGTTCAGTCTTGCAGTCATGGATGTGAGGAATAACACAATCTTTGACTGACAATTTTAGGAGTGTTCTCACCTTGGTCTCTCGCTTGTCCCAATCTTGGATTGTTGTGGTTGTTCCTCCTACAGCTAGGTTCGGCTTCACCTCTTCATCTTTCACAATCCTCCATGCATTGTGTCCCTCAAGCAGGGTCGGTATCTTGAACTTCCAACCAAAGTAATTGGATCCATCCAGCTTGTTGTTCTCATTGAGGTAAGCTTCTGCCAATTGGTTATTCATCTTGAATGAATAAAAAAAGAACTTCACCCTGAGCAATTTAAAAAATTGCACCCAGATTCAGAAGCTTTAATTAAAATGCCACCGATCACTTCATGCAGAAGATCATCTGTATCCACCGCGGCCATGATTTGGCAGCTTCACATCAGGTTCACCAGCAGATCAAACCGTATCCACCGCAACTCAAAAACAAAAAACACACAACCATTTTCGCATTGTCAAGGTCGACGTGATTATCACATCAACAAGTGCGCCGAGCTGTCAATAAAAAATCGTGTAAGGGTAGAAGTGAGATCGGCACGACTGTTATGCCAAACTGCTCGTTGATCTCTCCTCAAGTGCGTCGATATCTCTCTCCACTCAGGCTTACAGGCGTCCTTATACTTGTCGCTCTGATACCATGTCAAAATAGAATTAGACTTTATTAAAAAACAAATCTGGGCAGCTCACAGGTGTGGAACACCACCTGGAGTCTGCTAGTGCAGAGCACGCTCACCACACAATACAATACTTGCATGATCAATATATAATTGACACACATTTAGGGAAGTTGAAACAATACCCTAGAACCTAAGAACACACTCCTAATCTAAGGTTTGGTTTGAACTGCCACTCCATTAAGACATTCTACATTAATCTCAACAACATGTCTATATCCACAATACACAAAATTTTATTTCCTCCTTATATCTGAATTTTACAAAATACCAGGGCAAAACAGTCCATTGATGGTTATTCTAAGTACTGATTTCAATTCTTTCAAAAATTTCATGTTGTCCATCTGCTTCGTGTGACCAATAAATGCCACCTTCCTCCAAAGACAGTGCTTCCTTTGACAATCAATCAACTTTCTGATTATAAGTTTTGTATATACGTTGAGCTTTGATTTACTAGAACTGTCTGCTCAGTGCTCCAATCTTTATCATTCATGGCTGCAAAGATATCACCTAAATATTATTATCATTAGTATACCAATCAATAATAACCTTAGAGTCACCCATCAAAAGTAACCTTGGTACATGTTTAAGATATGAAAAATATAATATTAACCAAAATGCCAACATTTCTCCTTTTGAATTTGTTCATTTCCCACCATTCAATTTGAGTTTATAAGTGCCCAATAAAGGACATTTCAATATGCCCCC
>JZKD02S1942901.1:386785-396838 GCA_000966675.3 Picea glauca
TTCTTGTTGAGAGGGAGTGTTGAAAAGTCAACAAGAAACATGTGTCTAATTTACTTTTCCCTTAAATAAATTTTACAATAAATATTAATCTATTATTTCATTCATAACTGAGTGAGTTGGAGTTGTGACAAAATTATAAGTGTAGTTAAGTGAATTAATCTTATTTGTACTAGTTGTAACTAAACTTGCACTAGTGAGAGTTCAGTAAATCAGTGAACTCACATGCATCTGAAGATTCACCATGGTTAACTACATGCATGTCAGATCCAGTGGAGACCTAGTTGAGATAAGAGGTGAAAGGGACAGCTTGGTTATCATTTGTGATTTGAATGAAGTGCACTCATGTAATCACACATGCAGTGGATATGCTTATGAGCATGTGCAAACTATGCAATTCGAATCAATTGTGAAAATTCTAATTGTAGGGATTTGCGTAGAGGAGGGAGGCTGTCTGGACACAGAGAATTGACACATGTATTTGTCGATTTGTGTATGACAGTGTGAGATGATTGTATTTTACTGAGAGCTCTTGGATTAGAGTTTTGTATGAGATTGTTTCATGATTAATGATATACATAATATATGATAGTGGGGTTTTTAGCTTTACGCTTTCCTGGTAAAACTTATGTGTTATGTGTTCTTGATATTTCACTTTGTGATCGTGGTTTAATTTTCTATAAGAATAATAGTAGAAGCGATTTTGTATTTAACAGTGGCATATAATTGTTAGATCAGGAGAATCACAGGAAATAATTAATTTTAATTGAAATTTCTACATATACTTCATCCATCAAAGGCTTCACAGATACCCTCAATCCTCCAAGGTGTGGTATAAAATAGATGAAAATGGTAACATGTGCGATAAAATTTTGACTGTAATTCCACAAATAGATTGAAGTCGGTTTGGGATTCAAGAAGGAGAAAACATACTCCTCCATATTAAGAATCTCACAAACTCACCCCCCTACTGAATCTACTTATTGAAGAAGAAGAATCGAGATCAATGAATAGTCAAGGCAAACCGATGTGTCCATTTTAAATATAATTTGTCAAATACATAGATAAAAGTTTGTAGATGGATGAGACAATCCCAGTAAACGAGGAAGTCAAAATATCGATGAAGTAAGGTTCGACCAGAATATAACACTTGGTTGTTCCAATCAATTCGATCGGCTAACAATTGACTCGACTATTCGAAACATAATCGACTTCATTATCCTCGATCTAAATCCACCAATGAATTAGAAGCAGATAAAAATATTTCTTGGGAACATAGGATAATATCACAAATTCATACGACACTACTTTGACATTACTTTTCCAATCGACGAGCTCATATGAAAATATGTCGAATTTGTATGGATTCAAGAGTATAATCAATATCTTGAACTACCAAAACAAAAATATAATAGAGGAACTTATATTTTGATTCCTCATCTGGTCAAGGAAATTTCACATACACATCGATGCATCCAACATCATTGTTAGATCAATATTAAAACAACCATATGATGATATGATCAACCATCCAAATTAAATTATATTCATAAAACTTAATAAAGAAGAATACAATTACTCGATGATAGAAAGAGAAGATTATGATTTTTTCTCTTCAAAAATTTAGACACTGTTTGTTGGAAAATCCCTTCACATTTTTCACCAATCATCAAGCCTTAAAATACTTGGTGAACAAATTGGTAAATGAAGGAAGAATATGTCGATGGATACTACTATTTTGATAATTTGACTTCAACATAATTCTCCGACCAGGTAAAAATAAAGTCATCCCGAACCACCTATCCTAAATAGAAACATGAGAATAATCGATGGGGATAGATGATGACTTGCCTGATGATCATATGTCTTGGGTGAAGGCCACCCCTAAGGATTTATAAGACATAGATAAATTTTTGGAGGAGGGGAGGGCTCCTGAAGATCTTCCTAAAAATAAAAAAGAATGTATTATAATTTAAAGAATCTTCATTCACTGTCATGAATAGATACCTGTATAAACTTGTACCTAATGATATATTAAGGAGATGTGATTTGGAACATGAGAGATAAGGAATAATGATTGAAGCTCACACTAGACCCATAAGAGGACCCACAAGAGGCCATTGTGAGGTTGACACGACAACAAGAAATATTCTTTAGGAAGGCATTCGCATACTTAACAAAATGTGATGAGGCAGAACTAGTCGAGTCCCACACAAAGGAAATTATGGATGAATTTATATATGAAAATAAAATGAAAATATTTGGATACCCCTTAACCATTATTAGTGATAAAAGAACCCACTTTGTTAATGGGACAATCCAAATATTGTTGAAGAAATTTATGATTGATCATAGGAAGACGTAGGCCTATCATCCCTAAGTTAATGGTGTAGTAAAATCCTTCAATAAGACCCTTCACAAAGGACTAACAAAAATTTGTGGAATCGACAAAGGTGAATGGGATGGTAAGGTCCCTACAACACATTCAACCTACAGGACCATGTATAAAATATCAACCATACACACTCCCTTTAAGCTAGTATATGGATAGGAAGTTGTAGTTCCACTACATTTCTAGACCAATGCAACTAGAGTAGCATATGTGCTCATAAATGATTTAGATAGAGCCCAAAATAAACACCTCCATCAATTGCACAACTTGGAAGAAGAAATAATGATTGTTATTCATCACCAAGAAATCCAAAAATGACAACATAAAGCATGGCATGACCAAAACCTGAAAAGAAAAGACATGAAAATAGGTGATTTGGTATTAATGTATGAAAATTGTGTTAAAGGAAAACCTTAGAATCTTGAAACTTCCTAGTTGGAGCCATACATCGTTGAATATGTTCGACCAACCACCACAATCCAATTAAAATCACTGCAAGGGCACCTATTTCAAGAAGTGGTCAATGGGGCCTAACTAAAACAATATACTACATAACAATTATTATGCATGTTGGTGAAAACCTTTTCGAAGGTGCCAACATGCATCAACTAGGTCGAAAACCACTCGTGGTAGCCTAAGTCCAAGAATAAAAACTTACTAAAAAAATAAAATATAGGAAGATAAGAAAGAAAAGAGAAAGAAAGGAAAGAAAAAAAAATCAAAATACAATAAAATAAAATAAAATAAAAGTCTTCAAATAAAATTGTCACTTATGAAGAGTTAGCTATGGAACTATTGAACAATAGGGAACTACTTAACAAAGAATTGTCAGTCTTGGATCAACAATAAGTACTATATCTCAACCAATTCATCAAAGGAGAAAACCAAAAAGATCAAAGTTCTTGGAAAGCACGTCGAATATGCATTTTTGATAAGAAGAATTTGATATATTTCACAACATGGAGGCATGATCTCATACAATTTTTGAACAAACCAGAAAGAGAATCAAGAGAGCGGGCCTTATCCAAATTAAGTGAGTGTGAAACTTATATATCAAGTGAGCATGATTACACAATGAACAAAGAAATCAAAATTGACCGACATAAAACATTTGACTATGGAAAAAGAAGCATTGACAAAGTCGACTGGAATAGAAAAGTTGATTTGTTGGCCATCTGATCGGAGACTTAGGATTGATCAAAAGGACTAACTCGACCAAAAGGAATGATTCAAATTATTATAAATACTCAAACAAATTCACAGGTCATCCAAGTCAAAAAAATCCATTAGAAGGAAAAAACCAACTCAGTCGATGGCACCGACCAATGCAGATATTTTGACTCAACCAAAATCCAATTGGACTATGTTGACCCCCAACTACATGTTGGTACAACTATCCACTCACACAAACACACATTTACATCCATCATAAATATCGAAGCGTGTCAATCACCATTCCCCACACTCTAATTTAATACACCCCAAATTGTTGCACCTATAAATATCGACAATGTATATGACTTTTTCACTTTGATTTTCACTCCCTGTTAATTGAAAAAACAAACTCAAAACTAGGAAATTGAATGCTCGACTGCTACACTTCCTAATCCAAAAACAATATTTGAACAAGAACATCATGTAAGCATGATGAGAATGAGAGGGAAAATTCAAGAAACCATGGTAGAGCCTCACACCAAACAAATATTTGATAGGGAAACCGTGACTGAACTCAAAGTAAGGATGCACATTATCAAGTAATACATAATGGAAGAAATCCAATGGGATAAACAATGGAATAATTTCACATCTTAGGGCATGGATATCGGAATATGGAAAGAAGAAACTTGACTTATTAACCACACACACATTCAACACTACTTAGGAGCCCCACATATTGCATACCTTGGAGGTTGGAAGGAAGAGGTGGCCAAGTTTATCATTAGTCAGTACCATGGAGGACACTTTTGGTTGGAACACCCACTTGGAATCACAGACGGCTTGATCCACATATTCACTAGCTTGACTCATGGAGGATATCTAGTGCCCAAGACACTCGATCTATCTTATTCGATACACCAACTCACAATATCGACGACATAAATGAACTCAAAGAGATTTTTTATTAATTAGGTCAAATAACAATGTGCTAAATGGGCCTGAATCATCACTTCACTTTGTTTTACCTCCATGGGTTAAGCATTTGATTTCAAGCTAACAATTTTGGAGACAATAAGAAGCATTTAAGAAATTTGTGTTGTGTTCAACTCGTCAAAGCATCTCACAACCATCATCAAAAGAAATTTTAAGGAATTCCAGGAATAGGGGAAACCTTTCAGGTTCCCCTCTCTTTTTATTTGGATAGCCATGAGCCAAATATGTCCAGTCGACGAGGCTACTTTTACCAAAAAAGAATGTTGAAAATGAACAATTATCAAGTATTTTCACTAGGTGCAACAGGATTATCAGACTCCCTTCTGGTTGTCATGATGTTTAAAAATTGGGTCTACAATATCAAAAATGCCTCCCATAGATGGAGAGGTGAGAAGGTAGTTCATTGAGCATTACCCAGTTCATGGCATATTCAATTATGCATCGACATGACTAAATCATGGTGTGAGGACAAATCAACACCAACTCCAAAATACTTGTCCTATCAACCAAATTGAATGCAAATATTCCAAGAATTAGAAAGAAAAACAAATATTGAGTTTCCAATCCCTTCAAGAGTCCTTGAAGAAGATCCACCAATCATAATGCCTCTTACATATGCAAAATAGGAAGAAGAAAAAGAGGTTAAACTCTACACCATTACATAACTTCGACAATCTAGTGGGTTCCCCTATAAAGAGAACCTTGAAAAAAATGAAACAACTAGTAATAGAGTCACCTCAACCGGTTGAGTCGGCTTCAAAAACCACTTGATATTAATTAGAAGGGACTCTTTTAGAACGAACAACCCATTAATTTTGATAATATAGCACTCAAATAAAAATTCAATAAGATTTCCTAGAGAATATTCCAACAAGTCGAACAAAAGGGAAAAACAACTCATCGAGAGTTGACCAAAGCCAAATATATTCTACAATCAAGTCTGGGACATGTATATAATGAAGCAACGACCCATATTAAAGAGATTTGTGATAAATTCATGAAAACAAAGGGAGCCCTCAAAAAACATATAGAGACAAGGAATCAAAAGATACAGAGGTTGGAGGAGAAGTAGGAAACAAGTACTGGTTGAACTCACCCGCCTAGCCCCAGTTGGAAAAGGACGAATCACACAACATTACTCAATAGAACGACCAAGTGGAGAATGAGAAACAAGACACACAACAAACAGATAAAGTGCATCAGAAATATTTGGGTGCACAATACATAGCAACACATTCAAGTGTACAACAACTAACTCACAAGATAATTGACCAAGGGTCGACAAACAAGTCGAATCCTCTACTAGATCATTCATTGGGAAAAAAACAATTGCAGAAGGACCAATCACAACTGCACCAGCAATACCACTCATGGACCACCCATATTATCCAATTAACAAGACACCTAAAAGGACTCCTAAGTCGTCACAATCACTATTAGGTTCAAAGAAGAAGACAAAACACATGAAAGAAACCACTTCTTTCATCACCACTTTCACAACTTTCTGGCCTGTGGGAGAAACTGCACCCCCCATAGATATGATGTTTGATTGGACCATCACTTTAGATAACCAAATTTTAGGTATGTACAACAAAGTCACAAAAGAATCATTCTTAATATGGAAGTGAACAATGAAGGATGAAGACTAATTGATTGTAAGGAAAGATAAGAAGAATTATATATGGACAAATTGCATCAACTTGGCACGAGAAGAACTAAACCTGGAGACATCAAGTGAGGAGTTTGATCAACTCGAATCTATCAAGAAATTGGTTGAATAACTAGTCGATTCGAACCTGCAAGTGCAACAAGAAATCCAACAACTAAGGGAGGAGATCGAGAAAGTTAATTAGGAACCTATCCAAATGATCAAAGAAACCCACCAACCTATGATTGATCAAACTTTAGTCATATTATAGTCATAATATGAAAAATTTGAAGAAACCCAAAAAATATTAGATGTGGTTATTGATCAAGCAACTAGACTCAACACTGTGGTAAGCAATTGGCTGACTTATTTTGCTTCAACCTTCAACAAATTAAAAGAACAGATAAGCATGATGGAAGAATTAACAAAGAAGAAAAATATGATAATTGACTCCATAATGAGAACAAATCTGTTCATGCAAATCAACAAAGAAAAGGATGTTGAAATACAACTTACACAACAAGAGTGGTAGTGGTTCAAAGAGGGTAAGAAAGAAAAATTGGAAACTGGGAATATTGTGGAGTATATTGATTAGGTTATTAGAAAGATACAACATGTTGAGGAGAATTTTAATCTTGAATCGACCATGGTTAAAAATTCCTCCATCATGGATAAACTGGGATATCTTACATAGATGAAGTCACTTGGATTCCAGATGCAATATTCAATTGACAAATGACACACATTTTCCTAATGCTTGCACATACTGATGCCTCATATCTACCAAATTGCTTCTGGATATCTTCCACAACAACTGACAACATGAAATCGGTTGACTCCTACCTCTCCTCCTCGACCAAGATTCAAATTCTCTAGTTCGATCATATTAGAGTTTAATTTTATGACTGCCAACCATTATTCATCGACTCCAGAACTAGAAGTGGAAGGAGCATATGCATCGCGACTAGCCAAAGGTGTCAATACATTGGATCCAAAAGTACACCTCTAAACTTGGCCTAAAACAATACTAGAAGAAACAATTGCCCAACCAGAGAATACATTAGATAAACCACATCCAAGAACATCTACAAGAAAATATCCAGGAATTTAGCAAGCAACCATAGAAGATCCAACAAAATGATTGGCTATATTGTTCTATGTCTTCTTCAAAATTTTGTAATATCATTTTCTAAAATTTTTGTAAATGTAAAAATCGCAATATCCCTATTACTCGGGACAAGAAATAATTTTAGGTGGGGGGAGATTTTGTAGGGGCTAGTCGACTAGACTCAATAGTCAACCAGACTCGACAATTAACCAAGTCGGATATGCAACCTAGTCGATTGTCTAGTCGAAATTGTAAGTCTGTCGATTGTCTAGTTGGGTTGACCGATTGAGGTAGTTAGAATGTTGCAACTACCTTGTAACTAAATGTGAAAGTATAAATATGTGTCTATGTAACAAAGAAAGCTGGTTGTTGTGATATAATATTAAGTGTATATTGTTGGTCTCTCCATTAGTTTGTGTATTCTTCAATCTCTCATCTATGTGTGTGCCTGTACATTAGTGCATTGTGGTATATTTATCTGTGTGAAGGAATACTAGTAACATTGGTATACAATCACCTATATTGCAACAAACCCCCATGGATAATAAATTGTAAAGCTATTTTTATGAAATAACTTTGAGCTAACTAAAGAATTTAAATCCCTATGTCCAAGAATAACATATTTGTGATGGATAGAAGAGGAATAAGAGGTAGAGGTAGGGAAACAAGAGGTTGTTAGCCATGACCCCAATCCCTGCTTAAATCACAACCTTCTACACAAAGAGAGGGGTATTAGAAAAATATAATTGTCAGTGAAGTTAGAACCATGATATAGTCATTTCAAAGAATGACTGACACAATGACAAACCAACTAAATAGAGAAGATAATGACAATTCAGTTCTGGGTGAGGGATAAACAAATCCACCTAGAGGTAACTTGTATAGATAACATGAAAAGGTAAAATTTCCTAAGTTTTGGGGTGATACTAAAGGATATTTGGCTTAATCATGGTTAGAGGTCATGAACATATGATTTGCATCATGTGATTATACTGCTACTCACAAAGCACAAATGGTTTTCTTCTAGCTAAAATGTGATTTATTAAGGTTATCGAGTAGTTGATCCTTTTTCAGAGTATCCACTCCTGAATGAGATGTGAAATGTGCTCTTCTCAGGTAGATATATAAACTAATATTTCATCCAAATACAAAATTAAAAATGAATCTAAATACACCATTCATCAATCACATAAATGTAGCCAGTACACATAAATGAATCTAAATACACATAAATGAATCTAAATACACCATTCATACAGACCTTGACTTGTATTGAAGGTGGTCTTCTCAGTGTCTTTTTATTTAATGTGTACTTGGTGGTATCCTAATTTAAAATCCAACTTGGTGAATTACTTGGCATGTTGCAACTGGTCTAACAAATCATCGATCATGGGAAGAGGGTGCAGATTCTTGAGTGTGATCTTGTTCAAAGCTTTATAGTTGACACACATTCACCAAGTCCAATCTTTCTTGGATACTATGATGATAGGTGAACCACAAGGTGAGATGATTGGTTTAATTAATCCATTCTTCAACAACTACTATAACAATTTATTCACTTTGTCTACGTATAGAATAAACTATCTATATTGTCCAATATTTGGTAATGGGGAGTTAAGAAACAACTATATCTTGTGCTTCACTTACCACTTCGGTGGTTACCCTTTATACTCCTATAAAACTACCTTGTATGCATACAAAAAATCCTCCAAATATTGTTTCTACTCTTTAGTACATCCCTTCAGGGATGCCTTTACTCTTACAGATTCATCACCCAATTGATTCTCTCTTAAGAAAAGAAATAGATACTTCTTACTAGTTTTTATCAACTTTTTGGCTTGGTTAGCACCGTACCAAAGAGACATTTGACTTACCCTTGTGTCTATTGATGTACTAATACTTCCCATCATTGATCAAGCAGTATTAGTTTTCTCTTCTCATGAAGATTGCATCACTCATATACATGTAGGGGCTCAAAAACACAACACCACACATGTCAAGGGGTACTACATCTAACTCTACTTCATCAATAAAATATACACTTACATAAAAATTTATCTTACACTGCTTTGTGACTTTGAACTATGCATCTTTTTTTACCCATATCCATTGTTATAGAAAACTTGGTCTTACACTATTTCGTCACCTTGAACTATGCATCATTGTTTACCCATATCCCAATATTGGATATGGGCTAGGATGATCATGAACTTCCAACCCAATCTTGTTGACTATATTAGATGATATAAGGTTTTCTCATGAACCATAATTGAATAGAGCATCAACCTTGGTATTTTTGACCTGGATTTTAATATGGAATAATTTTTTCATTTCGTTCTCTTCCTTGTGACAAAGGCTACTCAGATTCACCTCCTTCTACACTAAGACGTAGACAATATTCTCGTCCACATATGAGCTTCTCTCAACCATGTTTCTTGAATATGTTGCTACCAAGTTCTTTTTCTTTGTATCATTCTCACGGTTCTTCGGATGTATCTTCCAACACTTATATTAGATGTGACCATTGATATTACAATGGTTTTAGTGGTTGTTTAGATCCTTTCATTAATGTGTAGTAGTTGTCATTTTCTTGTCTTTTCCTTTATACTTCTTCTTCCCCTCCTTGGAAGCAAGTTGGTGTTGTTTTTGTTTAGAACCAGATGAATTCCTTGTCTTATGACATATGTTATCTAGGTATTGTGCTTGCACACATGCCTCATAAATGGTCCTTGATTTGAAGAGAATCACTTTCTTTCA
>JZKD02S1942901.1:418416-435820 GCA_000966675.3 Picea glauca
CTTTCTTGACTCACACTCTTCCCCAAGATGATTGTACTCAACCCCCATGTGCCCAATAACTTTGGGATGTGACCACTCACACCCACCCTCTTCCATGTATTCAATGATTGGCTTTTCATCAGAAATGGGAAGGTTCATATACAAATAGCAAGTTTAGGAAAATGGGTTAAATTAATATACATGGGTATACCCTCCCTTAGACCCCTCTTGATCATTATCTTAGAAACTCCCCTCTCTTGTGGATTAATTCATCCCCCATCTCTTGTCCATGCCCCCCTTAGAAGTTGACATAACATTTTACTAATAGAAAAAAGAAATGCAATTCACATATTACATCGTTTGGTCATAGCCACATATTATATCTACATACGACTTAATTAAACTAAAGATTATAATGGTGATGTTATAAGTGGAATCTATTGGAACTGATTGTTTCTGTGATCTCCAGGATATAGTTGGTGATGAAAGACTCATGAGATATCTTGAAGTTGACACTCCATTTTCTTTATTCCCAACAAAGTCTGAATCATAATATCCAATCAGGTTTAATTCATCCACCTTAGAGTACTTGAGTCCAAAATATTGAATTCCCTTCCAGTATTTTAGAACTCTTTTTGTAGTAGAACAATGTCCTTCACACTTTTTTTTCATGAACTTGGGAAGAATCCCAACAACAAATGGAATATATGGTCATGTCGTGGTAAAGTATATAAGACTTCCCACAAGTTGTTTGTACTTGTTTGCATCCTCAAATTCATTCCCCTTTTTTATGCGAGTTTCAAATTCTATTCCATTGGGGTAGAGATAGGGTTACACTCAGTGATCCCAAACTTGTTCAACAATTCTCCAATTTACTTATTTTGGGAGATGAATATGCACTTTGTATTTTGAGTCACTTCAATGCCCAAGTAGTAGTGAAGATATCCCAAATATGTCATCTCAAAGCCTTTCTTCAACTCTTTCTTTATGGATGCAATATAACTTTCATTGTTTTTGTTATCAATAGAACATGTACATACATTACAACAATTTTGCCAACTTTCTTGAAAAATAGAGTTGCATGATCAAGATTGAAGTTCTTGAAATTCAATTTCAGAAGAAACTCAATTATTTTTTCATACCAGACTCGCAGTGCTTGCTTTGGACCATATAAGGATTTGATGAGCTTGAAATTTTTTTTGTTCTTGTTCCTTCACAACAAAACCTTATGGTTGAGACATGAATACATTCTCTTTCAAGTCTCCTCTCAAGAAAGCGGTCTTCACATCCATTTGATGATATTTTCATCCATTTTTTTCTACTAAGGAAAATAGAGTACGAATGGTATCCCATTTTTTTGTGGGGGAAAAATTCTCCTCATAATCAATACCTACTTTGTACGCAAATCATTTTTCCATAAGCCTCAGTTTGTTCTTTTCAAGTGAGCCATCTGATTTGTACTTGTTCTTGAAGACCCACTTGTAGTCAATTCATTTAGTTTTGAATGGAGGGTCCACCAACTTTCACATCATATTCCTTCTACATGGCTTCTTTCCATTCATCATAAGAAGTAGATTCTTCAAAGGAAGTTAGTTCAAAGTTAGTAGATAAATTCAAATCACAATCATATGAAACATCCATATCATCTACATCACCTAAATTTGAATGATCTACATCACCTCCATCTTGTTTTGTGGAACTTTTGGTTCTTGTCTTTCTAACTTAATCAAGATGAACAATTTCAAGTGTTTTTATGATCCATTTTGGTGGACCTTTCTGAGATGGTCCAGGTTGCTCAACTAATTGAGATGTTACTAAATTATCATCAAATCTCATCCTTTCAATCATGTCAATCACATCATCCAATTGAACTTCAAGTTCTCATGAAGTGGCTAGAACTTCTTCATGAGGGAGAGATGGTGCTTCAAAAGGAGACTCCATATATTGATCCAAGATAGGGACCTCCTTTCAAGATGTGGAATCTGATCATCAAATTCATGATATGTGTTTACATGAGTGAATTTATCCAAATGATCAAGTTGCCTCTCAACCATTTTTTCATTCTTGGATGACTCAAGAAAAATTACATCTCTAGAAATAACTGATTTCTTGTTTACCTCGTCATAAAGATGATATTCCTTTGTGGTATTTGAGCACCCCAAGAAAATGCACTTCTGACTCCTTTGCATCAATCATGTTTATTTCCTCCTTAGGAATTAAGGAATAGTAGGTGGAACCAAATACTCTCATGTCTCATCGAAGAAATGTGGCCACACCACATTTCATAAGGAGTATTATTTTTAAGAGAATGAGATGGAAAAAAAAAATTCACATAGAACTGCATCAGCCCAAAACAACAATTTTACATTTTTGAAAAACATCATGGAACGAACCATATTTAGGATAGTCTTGTTCACTCTTTCAACTATACCATTTTGTTGAGGATTGGATGGAACCATGGTTTGATGTTTGATCCCATGTTGAAATATATATTTTTCAAACTCAATAGATGTATATTCTCTTCCATTACCAATACGAACAAATCCAATACAAGACTAAGCTTTATTTTGGATCCATACATAAAAATAATTACAAGTTTCAAAAACTTGTGTTTTGTCTTTCAACAAGTACACCCAACACATCTTGGTGTAATAATCTATAAAAGCCATGATATATTTATTTCCATTAGTATATGGAATAGGCACGGGGTCACACAAATCATAATATATCGGTCCAAGTTTTCTACATGTTTTGGACATAGAATCATGAAATTGTTGTTTGATGTGTTTTCCAAGGATACAAGCATCACATTGCTTCAAGTTCCTAGGAATAGTAGGCAAACCATAAACACCATTGTTTTCAACAAACCAAGGTTGTCATAATTAGTGTGACCAAATTCATCATGCAACAAGAGACTAGATGTCATTCTATCTTCATCGTGATGAGAGTCGCATGGATAATTATTTTCATTAGAATATGTCTCTTTCAACTTCAATAGTCTTCCATCTTCTAC
The DNA here is from genome assembly GCA_000966675.3 of Picea glauca. NCBI lineage: Eukaryota > Viridiplantae > Streptophyta > Pinopsida > Pinales > Pinaceae > Picea > Picea glauca. Next base: position 421,409 of record JZKD02S1942901.1, read on the forward strand.
CATTGTCATGACGACCATGTTGTTGGAAACCTTCCTTATTTCAACTTTTCCACTAAAGATATGAATAGAGTGTCCTTGCTATCGAATGTGCACAAGAGACAACAAGTTTCTTCGTAGTTCAGGAAGATAGAGCACATCATGCAGAAGAAAATCTAGGATTCAAGAAAATTTAAGCCTAATGATTCCAATTCCCAAAGGTTTGAGACTTGATTTATTTGCAAAATAAACTATGCCATCTACATTGTCATTGAAATCTTTGAAGAATTCTCTCCAGAAGGTCATGTGGAATGTTGCATGTATGTAAGAATCCATGCATCTCCTTAAGAAACAAATGAAGTGTTAAAAAAAAAATTAGTTACTCTTATATTACAATGGGAAACAATATAATGATTAGATTCAGGTGCTTTACCTTTCATTAGATCTGATTTTTTTACCTTTGTCTTCTTTCTGATTTTATTTATCTTTGATCTTATCCCATGGGATTTTTCATGTCATTGCTTCAAGTGACCCATTCTTTCTACAATGGTAACAGTGAAAATCAGATCTCTCACCTTGGTTGTGTTTACCCCCTCTGCTTCTGAAATTCTTTCTTCCATATTCTCTTTTACTACCTTCTCCTTTAAAAGAATCATATGATTGATTATTCCATTTTTGAGAAAGGAATGTGTTCTCATTAGTGGGATGAGTTGACTTCTTTCCAAATTATTTCTCACATTCTACATCGTTCACCACCAAAGTGTCAAATGTGATGAATTTCATTTGACCACTAGCTTGTAAGGATTCAAGGTAGTGAGAATAAGTAGGGTAGAGGGTCTTCTTGAAGACTATGAAAGGAAGGCCTATCTTCACTCTGTGGAATCAATGTCATGCATTATGGATTTTATCTCATAAGCTAAAGCCATGGGATCATCATTCTTCAGCTTTAGGTTGAAGAGTTTCACCAACAATTGTATGAGTTCCATTTTTGAGTGAGAGTCATACAAAACCTTTCATTTCTTGAAAGCACTATAGGAGTCATTAATGAAAACAATATGGAAGCTCACCTCTTCACTTACCACCGTAGCAATCACAACATATGATTTCTTGTATTTGTCCTTCCATATGGCATGCTCCTTATTTTATGGATGTATGGTTGGCATACTTCTTTTTTGTTGTGCTTTTGATTCAACTTCTCCTTCACAAATAACTTCTACTTCACAAATTCCATCCTATAAGTCATTAAATATGAGAGTGTGTTTGATCGTTTTTTACTATCCTGAGTAATTTTCTTTGTTAATATCAACACCACGCCAATTATGGAGATGATAGAATGCATCTTCCAATCTTCAAAATTCTAGAGGTGATTCTACCACGTTGAGAAGAAACTATTGAATCTTCTGTGTCTAGAAAAGAATAATTAGTAGTTCAATTTCCCAAACAATTAATGGAACGATTCCTTGGATCTATGCAACATGCACATATCATCTACATAAGAATGTCAGTGGTATTTATGCTTTGAATTCATAGAAAAATGGGTGTGTATAAGTTGAGAATAATTGGAATGGAAACTGACGTAAAAGGTATGAATCGATCTTACTTTTACTAACCAATGAATACAAATCCTGAAAAGGAATACCCTTCCATGTTGAGATGAATCACGACATTAAATATATCTTAGGTTATGTTGTTTTTAATGACTTTTATTTGGAAGATGACATAAAATTACAATCACCCAAAAGACATAAGTGTGCCTAATCGTGCTAATAACGATTGGATATTCTATGCTAAAACTTGAAACAGATAGAGTGGCGAGTGGTTGGCTATTGGAAAAGGGAGTGATCAAATTTTCATTATCGTTTTCTATGCAGTGAAAGATAAAGTTTCATTTTGTGCAATTTACTTCATATACTTCTTCTCACGCCTTTGAAATGAACTATAATTAGCCTTCCTGATGCAACTCGAAGAAGATGCTTAGTTTTACAATGGAACCATGATGCTTCAACACAGCTTAATTTGTGCATGTGGACAAAGGAATTATCTCTGATGGGAAGCTGGAATCTCTGGCTTTCTTCATCATGACCGAGGTCTATATCTGACAAGTCGAACTTAACCATCATGAATAGACGTAGGATCAAGAAAATGAAGGTATAGTAGTGTCGTGAATTTGCGTAGCAACTTCCAAGATGGGCACGTCAACACTCTTCAGTTAGTTGGGGCCTCACTCAGTTTCTGGTTATGGTTAAGGTTTGTCTAGTCCATGGATGAAATCATCCACTCTTTTCCTTGTATAGAACACAACTAAGCTGAATGAAAATGCAAACAAAGACAAGGCATGTGAACAACATTGACAAGGCATTAATAAGAAACAGAATGATGGTTTCATTCCATGCACACAGAGGATGAAAAAATAACGCAGATGGGATTAGCTTATCAAATAGAGAGACAACCCTACAAGATACAAAGGGTAGAGATATGTTTGAGGAAATTAAATTCCCAATAGAGAGAATTGTGGAGTTAACCTACTCTAGCTATGATACCACTAATAGGCCAGGTATGGGTAGAGAATGTAACTCTAAGCTTGATGTCTTTCATTAACCTGAAACATTCATAAATACACATTTAGATTAACTTTAGTCTTCTTCTTCCAAATGACTCTTCACATTTATACTATTTACAATATTATTTGTATATATATGTTTTCTCTAATAAATCTCCTCATCCCCACCCTCATATATACAATATATATGTTTTCTCCAATAAATCCCCCTACCCCGAGGGTGGGGTTGGGGGGATTTATTGGAGAAAACACACACACACACACACACACACACACACACACACACACACACACACATATATATATATATATATTGTAAATAGTAGGGTGGGGGGATTTATTGGAGAAAACATATATATTGTATATATGTTTTCTCCAATAAATCCCCCCATATGAGGGTGGGGGTAGGGGTATTTATTGGAGAAAACATATATATAGAAATAATATTGTAAATAGTAGGGTGGGGGGATTTATTGCAGAAAACACATATACAATATATGTGTTTTCTCCAATAAATCGCCCCACCCCTGTTGATTATTTGGTTTGGTTGTCAACCCTTTAATAAAGTTCGGTAGCAAATTTCGGTAGCACAAAGGTTTGGGTAATGGACCCAAGTTTGTTTGATGGATAATGGCATGAGTTTTGATATATTTGCAGGAAATAATATTCCATATGGATAGTAAATGTCATTCCATTTCCGGTGGTATGTGTAACATCACATAACTCCTCACGGTTAGAAAGTTATGCCCATGTGAAGTTGGAGAAAGGTTTGGGTAATGAAACCAAGTTTGTTTGATGGATAATGGTATGATTTTTGATATATTTTCAGGTAAGAATATTCTATATGGATAGTACATGTCATTCCATTTTTGGTGGTATGTGTAATGTCACATAACTCCTCACGGTTAGAGAGTTATGGCCATGTGAAGTTGGAGAACCCTCATGAGTCATCTAGAAGCCCCAATAGGTCAAAGTAGTCAAAGTGGTTTAAGATATTTTAGAAGGTAAATAATAAAGTGAACTAATGAGTGTACTATAAGTCAAAGTGGATAAAAAACATAATATTTAAATAATAAAGTTAATGAAGAAATTACTAAGTGGACAAGTGGTTAGAAGTGGGTTAGCCCTGAAATAAAGAAAGTGGGTTAAGATGATTAAAAGGTAACCCCTTGAGGAAGCTACATAAAAGTATAAATAAGAGTAAAATGTCTCTCATTTTAAACACACTTGAGCATATTCAATATATAAAAGTGACTGAGGTAACCAAAGGATATCTAAGACGAATTTCAAAGGGAAGGTGAAGTAAAGAAGGCTGAAATTCAAGGGAGGATAAATTCTTTTGATGATGCTTTCTACATTATGTTATTTACAAGTCATCTCACCATTTTCACAATAACCTTTTTTCTAAAATGATCTAGACTGTGAAATTGGGAGGCCATTGAGGAAACATATCCAAGTAGCCGTGATACAAATTTCATCTTGTGGATCGTTATATTTTTATAGTTACACTCTGTGGAAAATAGGGTTTGTGGCTAGTCCTGGAACTAGTCTAAAACAAGTGTTTCGGGTAAAAATGTCATAAATTATTCATAACAAATCCAAATTCAGTAAGAAAAAATTTGTTGGTTAGAATACAGTCTATAGTATTCTTTGTACAATTTTCACATCCATAAAACAAATATTCCATGTGGGGCATGCTCTACAAGTTCTCTCTCTAGAATAAGCCAAAATTCAACAAGGTATGCCATTTTTGCTATAAATCCTTTTATGAGAGGTTAGAAGTAGTGAAATATGGAGGAATTTCATTAAAGACACTGAAGAACATTGTGTACCATTTTCAAATCTTTATTCATTATAGGTACATAGTTATGATTATTGCAAGTTAGGGTTTTTGACTAATAAAAAATTAGTCTTGTGAGACTAAAGTAAAGTTTGATGAAAATGCTAGTCTCTTGTTGTTAAAATTAAGGAAGGTTTGCATGTATGTGATCATATACACCAGGTCTATTACAGAGTTACAAATCATATTTGGATGATGAAATTGATGAGGTATTTTGGTTGAGGTGCATGTTGGGTACATGGTTGAGATAAGTAGTTGATGAGTTGTGATGCAGGAGCATCGTCAACATCAAGCAAGCATGGGGGCAAGCGCCACACATTTTGAGCATATGTTAAATTGTTTAAAGACTTTTGAAGAAGAATGTATGCACCAAACTTAAGTGTGATAATTAAGGAGAGGCATACTCATTTAATGTAAATCGGACCTTGAGCAGCCCGCTCTCGTCCTTAGTAGGTAGGAGGCATTTAAAGTAGTTAATGCAGATAGGTAGAATTTAATTCTAGACTAGACTGTCTGAGAGCACAGGAGGGGAACGAGATATAGACACCCTCATTTTGTATTGCAACATTATTATTGAGTAGGAAGAGCAAGATCAGGCAGAGAGCTGTGTAAAAACACCCATGTATTGATATTTGAATTAATAGAAGATTTTGATTCAAATTCATAGTTCTATGTTGTTCTCTATGTATTGATGTTGATATGCTCATGAATGTTTGTTTTCTGTTATACATATGATTTGATATGTTGTATATATGATTTCATGTTCTAAGTTGAAGTCTGAAGGGTAGAGAGAATTAGTTTCAATTGTTTCTCTATCTGAACCAGAGTTCCTGCAAGGAGTGCAGTTGAAGTCGTCTGCAAGGAGTGCGTTGATAGAGGGTTTAGATAGGTTAAATTTTGTTCTAAGTACCCAGAAGTGAAGTTGGGCACAGGAACCATGCAAGGAGTGCACTATCCAAGCGAAGACTCAGAATTGTGAATCTGAGTGAAGAATTCAAGGACTGCTGCTGCAGGTGGGCGCAGAGTCGAAATAACTCAACACTTGGAAGTGTTTGAGAACTGCCGCAAGGATTGCGCGCAAGAGTCTTCTTGAAGACTCAGAGTTGTGTGGGAGCTCAAGAGGGATAAGGATTTCAAGCTCATCGAAGAGAAGCATCGGAAGTTTGTACCGTGGAGTGTTTAAAACAGGCGTTGCACAGGTGCACCGCAGGCGGACAAGGTTCTTGCAGAAGAATACTGGGTTCATTTTGTGGAATCATCAAAGGGAAGAGATCGACAGTCAGGATCTTGTGGAGAGGATTTGCGAAATCTTTCCAACCATTGGATCTGCCAAAGAAGCGAGGAGGTTACAGCTACGTTTGGAGTTCAAGCTCTAGGAGTCATGCGTCGTTTGATCATCGACCAGTTACCCGTCAATCGTCCAATTTGACAGGAGTTGCACAGGGTCTAAACCATCGTGAGTAGAGTAAGAACCCCAAGAAGCATCGGGATATCGAGGCGTCGGGGTTCGGGAGATCGAAAGTCCTGTGGACCAGAGGTCAGGGAAATCCATTGTGCAAATCCCGACGAGTTTAGAGCCGTCCATCTATTGGGATAGGTGGCAGGGATCAAGATTCCATCGGCGTTCCGGAGGTCCTGAGGACCGGGAACTCTTGCATTTCAGAATCGCCAAGTGAGAAATCCCGATGAGAAAATAAGTTACATGTGGGCCCAGTTGACGTCATCTCGTCGTAACAGGGAAATCGGGGATTTCCAGGGTAAAAAACCCTGAGGCACATCAGGACCATCCATCCTTGAGGATGCGTGGCCAAGATCGAAGTGATTAGGAAATCGACATTCGCAAGATCGGGGAATCGAAGGCTAAAGCACTTCGACATTGGAAGTCGTGAAACCCCGAGGGAGATTGGGAGTTGTTGATCTCCACGACTGATCACAGTCATTGATTGTGGAAGGGAATCCTAGTGACATCATATCGGGAAATCACGAGTCAGAACATTAGGGATTCCATGGGCAAGAGATTTAGTACATTTCAACAGTCGAAACCCCGAAACCCGATAGGGAGTATGACTGCGGTCATATGAGAGGAGGTCGCATGGATTAAAGGCATAGCCTGGAGGCTAAGGCATCAAGGGAGTGCGTCGGGGCATCGAAGATCAGAAAATCGGGACCCCAAAGGGTGGTGACATCGGGGATTTGAGAACCCCGAAACCCGATTGTAGTTTTCTGTTGTAAACAGAACAGTGACCAGCCTAAAGGTTGTAAGGTGTCGAAAAATACCTGTGGGTCGAATTCGAAGGAGATTCCCGTGGGAATAAAAAGATCCATTCCAGCTCGAGGGAGGAAATTGAACAATCCTTAAGATCGGGAGGTCAGGCGTGGGACCTGCTGAGGTAGGTGCCCGGGTGGACGCCATCAAGTACTCCCTTTCTTGAAAAATTTCATGGGATCCTGTCCATGAGCTCTTGCATGGTCTGTCCATGCTTCAGAGTCTCTGCTTCATTTTCCCAGTTGGCATCTTCAACTGGATGTCCTTTCCACTTGACCAAATATTCGAAGTATTTTTTCCTTCTGTTCTTCTTGCCAATTCTTTTGTCTAATATCTGCTCCATCTATGGCTTCTCCACAACTGGCATTTGTTTTGTCCATTGGATCACTGGCTGCTCAGTTCCAGTCCCTGTTCCCTCTTCTTTGTATGGGTACAAATCTGAGATATTGAATATCGAAGAAATTTCGATCCCATCGGGTAATTCAATCTCATAAGCATTCGCCCCAAACTTCGTCAGGACCTTGCAAGGTCTGATCTTCTTCATCTTCAATTTATTATACATTCCTCTCGGGAACCTTTCTTTCCTCAGATGTTCCAGAACCAAATCACCAACCTCAAACTGAAGTTGTCTCTTCCACTGATCGACTCTACGCTTATATTCTTGGCTTGAATCTAGCAATCGCTGCTTCACCTGGCTATGAAGTTCTTTCATCGCCTCTGCGAAATATTCTACACTAGCGCTCCTAGTCCCAGTCTATTCTGAATCTCTCAATTCAGAAATTCCTCTTGGTGGTATACCATAAACAATCTGAAATGGACTCTGGCCTGTGCTCCGATTCACTGAGTCATTGTACGCAAATTCTTCCTGCGGAAATATATTGTCCCACTAGCTGTGGTGCTCTATCACCAAGCTTCTCAGCAAATCTCCCAGACTTCTATTCACCACTTCCGTCTGTCCATCCATCTGAGGATGCTAAGTCGAACTAAACAACAAGCTAGTTCCCAACTTCTTCCATAAGGTCCTCCAAAAATGCCCTATGAATTTTGTATCTCGATCCGAAACTATACGCTTCGGCAACCCATGAAGTCGAATGACCTCTTTGAAAAACAAGTTTGCAATGTGAGTTGCATCACTAGTTTTCTGGCATGGAATGAAGTGTGCCATCTTGGAAAATCTATCCACTACCACAAATATTGAATCAAAACCTCTTTGTGTTCTTGGAAATCCCAATACAAAATCCATGCTAATCGCATCCCACAGCCTTTCTGGTATGGGAAATGGTTGATAAAACCCCACATTCTGCTTTCTCCCCTTCGAATGCTGGCAAATTTTGCATCTGTCCACGAATCTCTTGACATCTACTCGCATTCCTAGACAAAAGTATGACTCGCTCACCTTTGCGAATGTTTTGTCGTGATCAAAGTGTCCTGCCAATCCTCCATTGTGTTTTTCCTTCAGCAGATTCTCCCTCATGGAGCACTTTGAAATACAAAGTTGATTGCCCTTAAACAACAATCCTTCCTGGATTATGTATTCGCCCCACTAGCTTCTATCTTTGAGAACCAGATTCTCAGCTGCTTCATATGCTTCCTTGAAGTCTGGATCATTTGCGTACATGTCTCTGAGATCATCAAAACCCAACGTTTTGACCTTGAATTCCTACAACAACAAACTTTTCCTACTCAAAGCATCAACAACTTTGTTAGCAGTACCAGAAATATGTTTAATCACAAATGTGAAATTCTGCATATACTCAACCCATTTAACATGTTTCTGATTCAACTTTTCCTGTTGAGTCACAAACTGCAGTGCATGATTGTCACTATACAGAACAAACTCCTTTGGAATTAAATAGTGCCTCCACTTTTTCAATGCCTGAATGATGGCATAAAATTCCTTGTCATATGTGGAGTACTTCACTTTCGCTTCATTCAGCTTCTCGCTGAAATATGCAATCAGCCTGTCATCTTGACTCAAGACCGCTCCTATCGCAAACCCGCTTGAATCACATTTTACCTTAAATTTATTTTGGAAATCCAACAATACCAAAATTGGTTGTTCCGTGATCTTCCGTTTCAATAGATTGAAACTCTTCTCAGCCTCTTCTGTCCAGTGAAAAGATTTGTGTCTTTTCTTCACTGTATCCATCATCGCGGTGCTAATTCCACTGAAATTCCTGATGAACTTCCAGTAGAAACTAGCCAATCCATGAAAACTTCTCACCTCAAATATGTTCTTCGGTGATGGCCAATTCTTAATTACCTCCACCTTATCTGGATCCATCCTCAATTCATCTGCAGAAATAACAAATCCCAAGTAAATGAGCTCCGTCTTCATGAATGAGGATTTCTTCATGTTTATCAGCAGCTTCTCCTGATGTAATCTCTTCATCACTATAGCCAAGTGTTTCAGATGCTTTGTCTTTGTTTTACTAAAAATCAGTATGTCATCCAGATACACGATGACAAATTTCCCAATGAACTCCCTCGGGACTTCGTTCATCAACCTCATGAAGGTGCTTGGTGCATTTGTTAAGACAAATGGCATAACAAGCCATTCATACAACCCCTCGTTTGTTTTAAATGTTGTCTTCCATTCATCACCTTCCCTCATGCGAATCTGATGATATCCGCTTTTCAAATCAATTTTCGAAAAAAAAATTGCTCCACTTAAATAGTCCATCAAATCATCCATCCTCGGCAACAGAAATATGTACCCGATGGTTATTTTATTGATCGCCCTTGAATCAATACACATTCTCCAGCCTCCATCCTTCTTTGGAATGAGTACTGTCGGAACAACACACGAGCTCAAACTTTCCCTGACTAAACCTTTGTCCAATAACTCCTGGATTTTCCTTTTTACCTATTCATTCTCTTGCAACGTTAATCTGTATGCGGATTTATTCGGAAAACTAGCTCCTGGTATGAGATCAATATGATGATTCACACTCCTGATCAGTGGTAACGAATGAGGTAGTTCGTCCACTACTATGTCAGCGAACTCTTCCAGCAGTTCCTGAACTTCTCCTTGAAAATAATCTATCCTTGTGCTAGTCAGAACAATCCTCGGTTTCCTGACCACAAAGAATTGCGGTTCTTCTTTCTTCTTCACCTCAGTAAGAAGATCCTTCCCACTCATGAGAAGTACAATGTTTCTTACTTCTAGCTTTACTTCTTTATCCTTGATTGGAAGAAACATATGAGTCCTCCCATTCTTTTCTAAGGTATATGTGTTCATCCTCCCATCATGAATCACATTTCTATCATATTGCCATGGTCTACCCAGCAATAGATGACAAACATCCATAGGAATAACATCACAGAGTATCTTATCATTATATCAGCCTATCTTAAACTCAACTAAACATTGTTTAGTGATATTTACCTGATGTCCCTATTGTAGCCATGAAACCCTATATGGACTCGGATGTTCGCTCGTCTCCAGCTCCAGCTTTTATACCATCTCGGTTGAAACAAGATTATCCGTGCTTCCACTGTCCACAATGACCTTGTACACCCTGTCCTTGGTTTTGCAAGTAGTCCGAAAAAGTCTAGTCCTTTGGACTGAACTCTCCACCTCCTTCTTGGGTGTCAAAAGAACTTTTCGCATCACCATCAATCTTTTGCCTTCATCATCTTCCGCCTCCACATCTCGTCTCTGTGCTTCGGCGATGTGAGTCTCTCCACCCTCTTTCTTTTTCTTTGGATACTCATAAGACTTGTGTCCATTCTTTCCACACGTGAAACATGTGATTACTCCACCTCTTCCTCTTCCTCTACCTATAGTATGAGGAAAAGTGTTATTGTCAGCATAATCTCCTCTCTGCTCAGTATGATGTCCTCTCTGTTCATCATATTGCTGCCCTCGTCATGAGGTTACACCTCTCTTTGTGCGTGTCTGAGGTTTCTTCCAGTCCTCCTTGGGCTTCTGATATTTATCCTGGGAAACTGATTTGCCTTTGGGTTGACTTCTGCCTCTGCCTCTCTGACCTTGCTTTCATCATATTTTCTTCTACTTTCAGAGCCATCTGATAAGCATCTTCCACCGTTCGAATGGTTACCATGCTCATCTAATCTTGAATCTCATATCTCAGTCCATTCATATACCTAGCTACCTTTTCATCATTTCTTTCACGATGACCTGCTTTGATATTCAACCTATAAAATTCCTCAGTATATTCCTTTACTGACATCAGCTTCTGTCTCAGGTTCTGCATCCTCCTGAACAGAGTAAGCTGGTAATCCCTAGGGATGAATTTTTCTTTCATCTTTGCAATCATCCTGTCCCAGCTGTTAATTTTCTGTTTGCCTTGGCAACACCTGTCCGCTTGTAGTTCATCCCACCATAATGTTGCATGTCCTTTTAATATCGTGATGAAATGCTTGACCTTCTTGTCTTCTTCGACATCTTCAAAGTCAAAATATGTGTCTAGAGCTCTAATCCAGTATAGAAGCTCTTCTACATCTAGATTTCCCTCATAAATTGGAATATCCATCTTCGCCTTTGCACCCATTCTAGCAACAACTTTAAGCAAGCGTTCATTTGCTACATCTTCTGCTGTGATTTCTTCTTCTCCATGTCCGGCATAATCTTCATTTTCGGACTCACTGATATCTCCTATATCAGCTATGCGCCTTTGTCTTATCTCCATGTCCACAAGTCTGGCGCGTATGTTATGCAGATCTCTTTCTACTTATGGATTTTGCACTTGTCTACCCCTTCCTATGGACGTCTCCCTTTCCTCCTCTAGATCGGGTGATTGTCTATCTCTTCTCCTTGGATGCATGGTGTATCTTCCTTCTCCCTACTACAGAAAGAAAAGAAGCTTTTCTAAGCTCCGATACCACTTGACGATGTCCACCTGGGCACCTACCTCAGCAGGTCCCGCACCTGACCTCACGGTCTTAAGGATTGTTCAATTTCCTCCCTAGAGCCGGAATGGTTCTTTCGATTCCCATGGGAATCTCCTTCGAATTCAACCCACAGGTCTTTTCTAACACCTTACAACCTTTTCCCCAATGTCACCACCCTTTGGTTCAAATCGACGCACTCCCTTGATGCCTTAGCCTCCGGGCTATGCCTTTAGTCCACGCGACCTCCTCTCATATGACCACAGTCACACTCCCTATCGGGTTTCGGGGTTTCGAGTGTTGAAATTTACTAAATCTCTTGCCCACGGAATCCCTGATATTTCGACTCACGATTTCCCGATATGACGTCACTAGGATGCCCTTCCATAATCAACGACTGTGATCAGTCGCAGAGATCAACGGCTCCCGATCTCCCTCGGGGTTTCACGACTTCCAACGTCGAAGTGCTTTGGCCTTCGATTCCCGATCTCACGAATGCCAATTTCCCGATCACTTCGATCTCGGCCACGCGTCCTCAAGGATGGATGGTCCTAATGTGCCTTAGGGTTTTTTACCCTGGAAATCCTCGATTTCCCTGTTACGACGAGATGACGTCAATTGGGCCCGCACATAAATTATTTTCTCATCAAGATTTTGCACTTCGCGATTCTGAAATGTAAGAGTTCTCGGTCCTCAGGACCTCCGGAACGCCGATGGACTCTTGATCCCTGCCACCTGTCCCAATAGATGGACGGCTCTGAACTCGTCAGGATTTTCACGATGGATTTCCCCGACCTCTGGTCCACGGGACTTTCGATCTCCCGAACCCCGATGCCTCGATATCCCGATGCTTCTTGGGGTTTTACTCTACTCACAAGGGTTTAGACCCTATGCAACTCCTGTCAGATCGGACGACTGATGGGTAACTGGTCGACGATCAAACAACTCACGACTCCTAGAGCTTGAACTCCGAACGCAGCTATAACCTCCTCACTTCTTTGGCAGATCCAACGGCTGGCGGGATTTCGCAAATCCTCTCCACAAGATCCTAACCGTCGATCTCTTCCTTTTGATGATTCCATAAAATGAACCCAGTATTCTTCTGCAAGAACCTTGTCCGCCTGCGGTGCACCTGTGCAACGGCTATTTTAAACACTCCATAGTACAAACTTCTGGTGCTTCTCTTTGACGAGCTTGAAATACTTATCCCTCCTAATCTCCCACACAACTCTGAGTCTTCAAGAAGAATCTTGCGTGCAATCCTTGCGGCAGTTCTCAAACACTTCTAAGTGTTGAGTTCTTTCGACTCTGCGCCCACCTGCAGCAGCAGTCCTTGAATTCTTCACTCAGATTCACAATTCTGAGTCTTCGCTTGGCCAGTGCACTCCTTGCACGGTTCCTGTTCCCAACTGCACTTCTGGGTACTTAGAACAAAAGTTAACCTATCTGAATGCTTTGTCAACGCAGTCCTTGCAGACGACTTCAACTGCACTCCTTGCAGGAACTCTGGTTCAGATAGAGAAACAATTGAAACTAATTCTCTCTACCCTTCAGACTTCAACTTAGAACATGAAATCATATACACAACATATCAAAGCATATATATAACAAAAAACAAACATTCATGATCATATCAACATCAATACACAGAGAACAACACAGAACCATGAATTTGAATCAAACTCTTCTATTAATTCAAATATCAATACATGGGTGTTTTTACATAGCTCTCTGCCTGCTCTTGCTCTTCCTGCTCAATAATAATGTTGCAATACACAATGAGGGTGTCTATATCCCGTTCCCCTCCTGCGCTCTCAGACAATCTAGTCTAGAATTAAATTCTAGCTATCTGCATTAACTACTCTAAATGCCTCCTACCTACTAAGGACGAGAGCGGGCTGCTCAAGGTCTGATTTATAGTAAATGAGTACACCTCTCCTTAATTATCACATTTAAGTTTGGTGCATCCATTCTTCTTCAAAATTCTTTAAACAATTTAACATATCCTCAAAATGTGTGGCGCTTGCCCCCACGCTTGCTTGATGTTGACGATGCTCCTGCATCAAGTTGCCACATACATGAGGTGTATAGTTGATGATGTTGGTACATATTGATGAATCATAGTTTATGTTTATTTGATGCATGATTGGTACATATTTGGTGCATGGTTGATGCACTCGTTGATGGTACAGGTTGAGGTACAGGTTAGTGCATGGTTGATGCACTTGTTTATGGTACAGGTTGATTACAGGTTGTTTGGACATGTTATTATGACAGGTTATTTGTACAGGTTTGTTGCATGGTTGATGCATTTTTTTATGGTATAGGTTGATGTACAGGTTGATGTATGGTACATGTTGGCACATGTTATTGGTACAGGTTGATTATAGGTTTATTGGTACAAGTTTACAACAGTATATATCATAGTGATAGTGTGATAATGGTTCAATCATTCTACTTCTACGATAGGGCGGTTGGACGAGGAAAGGACAGGTAGTTGTAGACACCTTCTGGTTGTAGCCGAAGAACATAGAGGGTTGTAGCCTCCTTCTAGTTGTAGCCAGAGAATTGGGGAGTTGGAGCTTCCCTTAGGTTGCAGCCTAAGAAACTAGGGGGTTGTAGCCAGAGAATTGGGGAGTTGGAGCTTCCTTCAGGTTGTATCTTGAGAAACTAGGGGGTTGGAGCTTCCTTCCAGTTGCAGTTGGAAAACAAAGGAAGTTGGTGCTTCCAATGAATGTAATTCTTAAAGAAATATAAGAAAAATCATTCTGTGGTTTTCTCCCGCTTTTGGATTCCACGTAAAAACACTCGTGTACTTTGTATGTGTATGATTGCTCATTTGTTCATTGTTTATTTACTCTGCAACTATTGTATGATAATTCTACATTGATATAACACTTGCATTTGTGGTTAAAA
>JZKD02S1942901.1:455411-489190 GCA_000966675.3 Picea glauca
CTCCAATAAATCCTGCCACCCCCACCCTCATATGAATATGAGGGTGGGGGTGGGGGAATTTATTGTAGAAAACATATATACAATATATATGTTTTCTCCAATAAATCCCCCCATACCTACCCTCACCCTCATTTTAATATGGGGGCAGAGGGATTTATTGGAGACAACATATATATTGGGGGTGGGGGTCGGGGTGGGAGGACTTTTTGGACAAAACATATATGGGGGTGGGGGGATTTATTGGATAAAACATATATACAATATATATGTTTTATCCAATAAATCCCCCCACCCCGACCCTCACCCTGATATTAATATGAGGGTGGGGGTGGGGGTGGGGGGATTTATTGGATAAAACATATATATTGTATATATGTTTTCTCCAATAAATCTCCCCACCCCCACCCTCACCCTCATATGAGGGTGGGGGTGCGGGGATTTATTGGAGAAAACATATATGAGGGTGGGGGTGGAGAAGGGTGGGGGTGGATAAAATGTATGTATACAGTATATGTGTTTTCTCCAATAAATACCCCCACCCCTACCCTCTTAAATCACCCCAACCCCACCCTCATATGAATATGAGGGTGGGGGTGGGAGCGATTTATTGGAGAAAACATATAATTGTATATATGTTTACAAATGACTATAATATGAGGATTAGGTACTCAACAACTTTGGTCTTTAAGTAGAATCAAGTAAATAAGTGGTTTTGAAACTAGAAACGAATGTTAAAAATTAATCACCTCTTAAGGTGAATTACACAGTTACAGGTCTATAAAAGAAAGCACACTATGCTCTAATATGCAATAAACATATATTGTAACGAAAATAATTCTTTGCTATAAATTAATCAATTACTAACCCTTTACTGAAGAACAACAATTTCATTAATCAATTACTAAGCCTTCAGTGAAAGGTGGCTAGACTAAAATCATGTTTTGATAATTACTAATCATTGGGCAGAAATGGAACTTGAAATTACAAATACAAATACTACACAATTCTAAGGGTTGAGCTACATTTTTCTCCCTTCCTCTTTTATCCTCGAAAATAATCACATCCCAAGTCTCTCCATGCCTTTTCTTGTTTTTTTAGTACCAAACACTACTAAGAAATTATTTATTATAGAAATACACACTGGATTTTTTGTAAGATATGTGAGAGAGGAATTTTTCGTCAAGTCAATTGTCTCTCCGAATGTGTGTTTGTGTTAACCATGAGTACACATTTGTGACAAAATTGGAGACTAAAATTGAAAACAAATATCTGGTTGATTACAAAACAAGAGCTCATCATGAATCCCAATATATATATTTTCTCCAATAAATCCGCCCACCCCCACCCTCACCCTCACCCTCATTTTAATATGAGGGTGGGGGTGTGGGTATTTATTGGAGAAAACATATATATTGGGGGTGGGGCTAGGGCTGGGGCTGGGGCTGGGATTTATTGGAGAAAACATATATGGGCATGGGAAGATTTATTGGAGAAAACATATATACAATATATATGTTTTCTCCAATAAATCCCCTGCCCACCCCCACCCTCACCCTCATTTTAATATGAGGGTGGGGGTGTGGGTATTTATTGGAGAAAACATATATATTGGGGCTAGGGATGGGTCTGGGGCTGGGAGGNATCCCCTCACCCCCACCCTCACCCTCACCCCCATATTAATATGAGGGTGAGGGTGAGGGTGGAGGTGAGGGGATTTACTAGAGAAAACATATATATTGTATATATGTTTTCTCCAATAAATCTCCCTATCCCCACCCTCATATGAGGGTGGGGGTGCGGGGATTTATTGGAGAAAGCATATATGAGGGTCGAGGTGGAAAAAATGTATATATACAATATATATGTTTTCTCCAACAAATACCCCACCCCCACCCTCGTATTCAAATGTTTTCTCCAATAAATCACCCGAACCCCACCCTCATATGAATATGAGGGTGGGGGTGGGGGTCATTTATTGGAGAAAACATATAATTGTATATATGTTTACAAATGAATATAATCTAAGGATTAGGTACTCAACAACTTTGGTCTTGAAGTAGAATCAAATAAATGAGTGGTTTTGCAACTAGAAATTAATATTAAAAATTAATCACCTCTTAAGGTAAATTACATAGTTACAAGTCTATAAACGAAAGCACACTATATGCAATAAACGTATATTGTAACGAAAAAAATTCCTTGCTATAAATTAATCAATTACTAGCCATTTAGTGAAGAACAACAATTTCATTAATCAATTACTAAGCCTTCAGTGAAAGGTGGCTAGATTAAAATCATGTTTTAATAATTACTAATCAATGGGCATAAATGGAACTTGAAATTATAAATGAAAATACTACACAATTCTAAGGGTTGAGCTACAATTTTATCCCTTCCTCTTTTATCCTCCAAAAGCATCACATGCCAACCCTCTCCATGCATTTTCTTGTTTTTTTAGTACCAAACACTACTAAGAACTTATTTATTATAGAAATACACTGAATTTTTTGTAAGAGATGAGAGAGAGGAATTTGTTGTCAAGTCAATTGTATCTTCGATTGTGTGTTTGTGTTAACCATGAGTACACATTTGTGACAAAATTAGAGACTAAAATTGAAAACAAATATCTGGTTGATTACAAAATAAGAGTTCATCACGAATAACCTTACTTTTGTTAATGATCTCCACATTATCCTTGATACACGGGCATGGATTTTAAACTTAGCACCGGACTTATTATAGTTCATCCATGATGGATGGGGTTAGATTTTAAACTTAGTAGAGGACCTATTCTAGTTCATCCATCCTTAACAAGTCTCGTTTTTGTTGTAATAATAACTTGAAGGTTACCTTGTGTTACAACAATGTTTGCGTCACTCCATGCATCTTTCTTAGATGGCCTTTCATTTCCCCATGCAAACTTGAAGTCCCCTTTTTTGTTCACTTCAGATATAAAATACACATTTTTGTAGATATATGTTCCCTATCAATTATACAACAAATGTATACGTAGGTTGCTCCAATACAACCCACGTACATCGAGTTTCGTGCTCAAAAATTAAAAATTATGTCAGGTTTCCATGTCATGTCACGAGATCCATGATCCTTGACTTTCCATATATTGGAAATGCTCCGAATTGGCCATTCATTTCCATTTGGAGGCTATAAATTGAGTCGTATCCAAGACTAGAAGGAGATTGAACTTTGAGAGAAAGGACACTCTAGAGAAATTTCACTTCATATAGAGTTTTCATCCCTTTTTCCTTGGAATCCTGAACTTCTTGTGTTCAACCCCCAAGCTCTTCCTACTTTGTGATGGATAAAATCATTGACTCCTACATATGAGCTTTCCTTTGCCGAGGATTGAAGTGGTGGAGGCTCAACTAGAGGGACTTAGTTTCTCGGTTTCAATATGTTCCATTACACAAGTTTGTCACCTATGTACTTCTGTTGATTAATTTAATAGAAGTATTGTTTTCTCATCCAATTGATATCTTGAAAATATTTGAATTACTTTCCATGGGCATATTTGTCATGTATGTTAATGGATTATGCTAATTTATATGCTGACATTATATATTATCACCACATGCTTTTTTATCTTGGTTGTTGAGGGCAAGTTGCATCTATAAATCTTTGGGTTGCATGCTCAATGGTGGTCATCTTCGAACATGCATAAAAGGTAGGCTTCTAACCTTGTCTTGTTAGAATTTCAGTTATATAGCATATTTGAGATTAAATTTGATTTATGGGTGTTGTTCCATCTGTTGTGGTTTTCCCCTAGCCATAAATAGATTGTCCCAAAGCTTTATACCTGCAACTTGTCCTCAACAACCAAGATACGCAAGCATGTGGTGATAATATATAATGTTAGCATATAAATTAGCATAATCCATTAACATACATGAAAAATACTCCCATAGAAAGTAATTCAAATATTTGTAAGATATCAATTGGATGAGAATATAGTATTTCTATTAAAGTAATCAATACAAGTACATAGGTGACAAAATTATGTAACAACACATATCATAATCGAGAAACTAAGTCCCTCCAGCTGGGCCTCCACCACTTCAATCATCCATAAAGGCAAGCTCATATTTATGAGTCAATGAGGTTCTCCATCACAAAGTAGGAAGATCATGGGGGCTGTACACAAGAAGTTCATAATTTCAAGGATAAAGGGATGAAAACTCAATATGAAGTGAAATTTCTCTAGAGTGTCTTTGCTCTCAAATTTGAACCTCCACCTCGTATTCCGAAAGGAGTACTTAAGTGCTATGCCCACAATCCTAATGCTAGAGCCACCCAAAATTATTTGATTGTCGAATATTTGGGCCAAACCCCATGCGCGATGTTGGCTTTGGAGGTGCTCCAGACATGTCCCTCACAGCGAAACACCTTACTATCCGTGTTAGGAGCTCTAGACCCATGTGGCTCAAATAGTTTGATTTTACGGACATGAAGCCTCACTTACCTTACCACGTGGATTTTTAAATCCATGTAGAGTACACAAAAATTACCATCAAGTGTACTATAGTTGATGAAGGTGATTCGACATCCATGATGTCTCTAGCTTGTTGGAAATCCATTGGCTCTCTTCCCCTATCTCAATCCATGACCATGCTAACTGCATTCTATGGGCATTCTTTATGACCCCACTATATCCTTCCCACCTTCCCAGTCCAGTTGGGAGGAAAGAATGTGGAGATAAAGGTCAAGGTGATTGATGCACCCCTCGACTACAACCTTTTATTAGGGCATAATTAGTATTATGCTATGAAAGATATTATGTTGTTTGTTTTCTGCATTTTATCCTTTCCTCATGAAGGAAAGATTGTGAAGATCGACCAATTATCCTTTATGCATCATATCCCTACCGCATCGTCAGGAACTATGGTCCCTGTTATTGGTAATTCTCAGCAGTAAATTGAGAATGTTGGTGTTGGGATGTACTCCTCCTTGATGGGTAATTTTGATTTGATGACACCAATTGCACATATTAATTCCATTTCTAGTGAGTATTCAAAGTCGATTAGGTCCATTCCTTTCTGTATATCGTATTTCAATGACCCTTGGACCCTACCTTCCCCGACTATGTCGTATGAAGGTCATTCGTACATTGGGATGGAAATTCCATTGTTAGTAGTAGAAGTTGTGTATCAAGCTATTCTAAATGCTACTGCTGAATCAGATCCTTCCTCCTCGCGGACATATGAGGTGGATCCATTTTTAGAGACCATATGGGTTTCTCAATCGTCTTGTTCACATGATTTCCTCGACAATAATTTACCTTCATATGAATCCATATTAGAGGCCATGTCTGGTCCTGATAGGCCTTGAGACTTTATGCATCATCAATACTATTTTCTCTTGGATCTTGTTAGGATTGAACACGATGACTTTAGATCTACCTTGAGTGAGATGGTTGGTCATGCCGTGGTTTCGTTAGATACACATGGTATTTATGCAGAGGGAAACATGGTGAATATTTATCCTATCATCGTGATTAACATGTCTCATATCCCTAGTAAAATCGAGAACATATATATCGGTGCAGATTGTTTTCTAGAAGAAATTTAGATCTACATCGATATCTTCATAGAATTACAAGATGTATTCACCTAGTCATATGGAGATATGACAGGGATCTATCATAGTATTTTTGATAATGAAATTAAAACTTATTTGAATGCTAAAATTGTTCGACAATGTATTAGAGAAGTTAATCCTAAGAAGGCCCCTTCTATTAAGGAAAAAGTAGAGAAGCTACTCAATGTTGGCTTCATCTACCCAGTTCCCTTGACCAAATGGGTGTCCAACCCCGTTCCTGTAGATGGAAGGAAAGGAACCATTCGTGTGTATATGGATTTTAGGGACCTAAACAAAGCCTACACTAAAGATAACTTCCCCATTCCTTTCATTGACTATATTCTTGACGAGTGTGTGGGAAGAGAAGTATTTTCCTTCATGGATGGATTTTCAGGTTATAATCAAATTCAGATCAAACCCAAGAATCAACACAAGATGAAATTTATTTGTCCTTGGGGTACCTTTTCATACTGAAAAATGCCTTTCGGTCTTTAAAACGCCAAAGCAACCTTCCAATGTGCCACGACCTTTGCATTTAACGATCTTAAACATATCATCGAATCTTACCTAGATGATCTCGGTGCTCACTCTCGCAAGAGGGTAGTATCAATCAACTCACCTCTGATTAGTATTTGAGAGATGTTGTTATTATCACATTCGGTTGAACCCTCACAATTTCATCGTTTTCATTAGGTCTGGTCATCTTTTAGGATTCATATTGTCTAAGCATAGGATCATGGTGGATCCTGTGAAGGTTGAGGCAATACTTCGGTTACCTCCCCCGTGCAACATTCGACAACTTCAAGGTTTAAAGGGGAAGGATAACTTCTTGTGTCATTTCATAGGGAACTATGCCAATATAAATAAATGTTTCATGCATATTTTGAATAAGGATACTCCATTCATATGGGATGAGTGAGCCCATGAATCCTTCGATGCTCTTAAGAAATTCTTGGTATCGGTGCCTCTGTTGAAGCCCCCAGACTAAAGTAGATAATTTTTTCTTTATATCAGTGCATCCGAAGGGAAGTTGTTTATGGTACTTGTTCAAGAATAAAATAAGATCCATGAGAACACTGTCTATTACCTTAGTCGAAATATAATTGGTCCTGAACTCAAATACTCTCACACAGAGAAGTTATCCTTTGTCGTCGTGCATGCAGTTTAGAGATTACGACATTATATATTACTCTGCAAAACTATCATGGTTGCAGATATCAATCCATTTTAATACGTCCTTACCAAGTGTATCATAGGGGGGGAATACAATAAGTGTATTTTTATTTTTCAACAATTTGATCTCAATTTTCCTTCGGTGAAATCCATGAAATCACTAGTTTTTTCCAAATTGATGTCGGACTTCCCTAGACTGGATGAAGACATTTTTCATGAATATTTTTTCACGGGTGACCATATTTTCCTTATATCATATTCATACCCCTAGTATGGAGACATTTTGATCTACCTTCAAACCTTGAAGCTACCCCAACGTCTGTCAAGAGACGATCGATGATGTATATGTCATTAGGCTAAGAACTACCTTATTATCGACGACACTTTGTATTGTCGAGGGGTGGATAATATCTTGTGTAGTTTATTGAATCACGAAAAAGAAGAAGTTGTTCTCAATAATTGTCATAGTGGGGCATGTGGTGGTCATTTATCCGATATTTAGACAACCCAAAAGATAGTATGAGCCGGTTATTTTTTACCATCAATTTTTAAAGATTGTGTTGAAGCGGTTAAGAAGTGTCACCCTTTCCAGGTGTTTTCTAGGAAAATGTGCTCACACCCATCCCCTCTTCACCCAGTCATTGTTATCGTTCTGATAGCAATCGCACTCCTCGGAGCACGTTCGCCTCCTCCAGGACCTTCTTTCCTCTTGGCCCGAAGAGCATCTAGGTTCTTCTATTTCTCTTTTGGGAAATCTGCACCCACAGTTCTTGTCTTTCGATCCTCTTTACTTATTTATCGGAGGATCAGAACTTCGCGGCTTCGCAAGTTCTCTATTTATCACTGGGTTCTCGAATCTCCAAGACCCGAGATGTCAATCAACATTGACTTTCACCCACTTTATCGGGACTTCTGCCCTTATCGCGGTCTCGCCACTCACGACACCCAACACTTCGAGTTTTCAACCTCTGATACGCGATGCGCCGAAAGGCCGAGACTCGCGATATCGCTCCCTCGCGACTTCGCCACTCGTGAGATCAATCAACTCCCATGTAAGCTCTCGATGCCCGAGATGCCGAAACGCCGATATCTCGTGCCTCCTGCCACATCACCCTTCTGTGGCCCACACTATCCACGCAATCGTCGGGAATTCTCTTCTCGCTCTATCGCGATTCCCGCGGCCAAATCTTCCTCTCCTTTCTCGCGATGGCCCGATAGCCGATCTTGCGATGGATCCAAGGGTCCCGAATGGTCTTGGATCAACCGCTTCGCTCCGCCTGAGCTTGTAGCCTCTCCACCCTTACGCTGTAACCTTCTGAAATTTCGAGAGATCCAACGATCCACGGTAACTCGTGGATTCCCCACAAAGAATACTGACCATCCACTCTTCTTCTGGCGCAATCCACGGACAAGAAGTGTCTCCCCTCGAGACTTGTTCGCCAACCTGCGACGCTGCTTCTCAACCTTCTCGTGCAACTTCTCTCTGCTGCCCTTCAACAACTTTGAAGGCCTATCCCTCCTGATCTTCACGATTTCAAGTCTCTCAGGAAGAATTCTTGCACACACTCCTTGCGGAAAAACTTCAACAACGACTAAGTGTTGAAGCCTTCGATCCTGCGCACTCCTGCAGCGGAAATATTTCAATCCCTTTGCTTAGAATCGCAACTCTGAGTCTTCGTCTAGCCTGCACACTCCTTGCACGGCTCCAGTGCCAAATCTACACTTCTGAGAACTTAGAACAAAAGTTCCCTCTATCTGAACCCTTCTGTCAATGCACTCCTTGCGGATGATTCAACTGCACTCCTTACAGGAATTCTCTGGTTCAAGATAGAGAAACAATTGAAACTAACTCCTTGTTCTCACAGACTTCAATTCAACCATTAAATCACATACACAGCATATAAAAGCAAATGTATGATAGAAAGAAAACATTCATGAGAATAATATCATCAATACACAGAGAATAACACAACCATGGATTTGAATGAGAACTCTTTCTATTAATTCAAATATATGTACATGGGTGTTCTTCATACACTTCTCTGCATGCTCTTCTCTTCATAGTGCTCTCAATAATTTAGAATAATGTTACAATGTAGAATGAGGGTGTCTATATCCCGTTTCCCTCTCGAGCTCTAAAGCTATCAAATCTAGAATTAAATATTCTATCTACTTTACATTTATTATCTTAAATGCCTCATCTACCTAAGGACGAGAGCTATCCACTCAAGGTCCATTACAATATACAAGTGTTCCATCTCTTAAATGAATCATTTAAGATCGTGCAACAATCTCAAAGCATTTTAAAAATTGGTGTTGCTTGTCCAGCTGTCTTTCTGCCTCCGTGCTAGCTCTCTTGATGATCTGGCGATGCTCCTGCATCATACTCCTCGGCTTGAAAAATTTTCATGGGCTCCTGTCCATGAGATCCTGCATGGTCCACCCATGCTTCTATATCATCGCTTCGCTTTCCCAGCTGACATCCTCCACTGGGTGATTCTTCCATTTGACCAGATACTCGAAGTATTCTTTTCTTCTGGTCTTTTTTTCCACTCTCTTGTCCAGTATGCATTCCATCTGCGGTTGCTCTGCTACTGGCATCTGCTTCATCCACTGGACCACTTGTTCCTCAGTTCCAGTCTCTGCTTCTCCTTCCTTGTATGGGTATAATTCTGCGATATTGAATATCAGAGATATCCTGATGCCATCCGACAACTCAATTTCATAAGCATTCTCTCTGAATTTCTTCAGGACTTGACATGGTCCGATTTTCTTCATTTTGAGTTTATTGTATGTTCCCCTCGGGAACCTTTCTTTCCTCAGGTGTGCCAGAACTAGATCACCAAATTCAAACTGAATTTGTCTCCGATGCTAATCTGCTCTGCGTTTGTATTCCTAATTTGATTGCAGCAATCGCTCCTTCACCCTGCTGTGAAGTTCTTGCATCGCCTCAGCGAATTCTTCTGCCCTAGCACTGCTAGTCGCAGTCTATTCTGAATCTCGCAATTCAGAAACTCCTCTCCACTGCATCCCATATACAACCTTAAATGGACTCTTTCCTGTACTCCGATTCACATAGTCATTGTATGCAAACTCTGTCTGTGGCAATATGCTATCCCAGCTGCTATGGTGCTCTGTCACCAAGCTCCTCAACAAATCACCTAGACTTCGGTTGACCACTTCTGTCCGTCCATCCGTCTAAGGATGATAAGTAGAACTAAACGCTAGATTAGTTCCTAGCTTCTTCCATAGAATCCTCCAAAAATGCCCTATGAATTTTGTGTCCCTGTCCGAAACTATGCTTTTCGGCAATCCATGAAGTCTAACGATCTCTTTAAAAAACAAATTTGCGATGTGTGTCACATCGCTGGTCTTCTGGAATGGAATGAAATGTGTCATCTTTGAAAACCTGTCCATGACCACAAAGATCGAATCAACACCTCTTTTTATCCTCGGAAAACCCAATACAAAATCCATGCTGATGGCCTCCCATGGCCTCTCTGGTATGGGCAATGGATGATAAAACCCTGCATTCTGTTTTCTTCCTTTTGAATGCTGACAAATCCAACATCTGTCAACAAACTTTTTGACATATGCATGCATCCTTGGCCAAAAATATGATTCTCTCTGCTTCGCGAATGTTTTTTCATGGCCAAAGTGTCCTGCTAAACCTCCGTTGTGCTTCTCCTTCAACAGGTTCTCCCTCATGGAGATTTTCGGAATACACAGTTGATTGCCTCTAAACAACAATCCTTCCTGGATCATATAATATATCCAAGGACTCTTATCTCTGAGAACTATATTCTCAGCTGCTTCATATGCCTCTCCAAAGTCTGCATCTCCGACGTACATGTCCCTGAGATTTTCAAAACCCAAGGTTTTGACTTGAAACTCCTGCAGCAACAAACATTTCCTGCTCAAAGCATCAGCCACTTTGTTAGCAGTACCCAAAATGTGCTTAATCACAAATGTGAAATTCTACATATACTCTACCCATTTTGCATGTTTCTGATTCAACTTCTCCTGTTGAGTCCCAAACTGTAATGCATGATTATCACTATACAAAACAAATTCTCTTGGAATCAAGTAATGCCTCCACTTTTTCAGTGCCTGTATGATAGCATAAAATTCTTTATCATACGTGGAGTATTTCAATTTCGCTTCATCCAATTTCTCATTGAAATATGCAACCGACCTGTCCTCCTGGCTCAAGACCGCTCCTATGGCATACCCACTGGCATCACATTTCACCTTAAATGTCTTCTGAAAATCTGGCAACACCAACACTGGTTTCTCTGTGATCTTTCGCTTCAACAGATTGAAGCTCTTCTCAGCCTCTGTTGTCCAATGAAAATACTTATGCCGCTTCTTCACTGTGTCCATCATCGTTGCACTAATTCCACTGAAATTCTTGATGAAATTTCTGTAGAAACTAGCCAAACCATGGAAGCTTCTCACCTCCAAAATATTTCTCGGTGATGGCCAATTCTTGATCACTTCCACCTTATCTGGATCCATCCTCAACTCATTAGCCGAAATAAAAAAAACCAGATAAATGAGTTGTGTCTTCATAAATGAGGACTTCTTCATGTTTATCAATAGCTTTTCCTGCTATATCTTCCTCATCACAATAGCCAAATGCTTCAGATGTTCAGCCTCTGATTTACTGTAAATCAGTATGTCGTCCAAATACACGATGACAAATTTTTCGATGAACTCCCTCAGGA
The DNA here is from genome assembly GCA_000966675.3 of Picea glauca. NCBI lineage: Eukaryota > Viridiplantae > Streptophyta > Pinopsida > Pinales > Pinaceae > Picea > Picea glauca. The sequence goes on from JZKD02S1942901.1 coordinate 466,904, forward strand.
CTTCATTCATCAACCTCATAAAAGTACTTGGCGCATTTGTCAAACCAAACAGCATGACTAGCCATTCGTACAAACCCTCGTTTGTCTTGAATGTTGTTTTCCACTCATCGCCTTCCCTCATGCGAATTTGGTGATATCCACTTTTCAAATCTATCTTTGAAAAATATTCTGCCCCACTCAGGCAATCCATCAGATCATCCATTCTCGGCAGTGGAAACCTGTACCTGATGGTTATCTTGTTGATCGCTCTTGAGTCGGTACACATCCTCCAGCCTCCATCTTTCTTCGGACTGAGCACTGTTGGTACAACACATGGACTCAATCTCTCCCTGACCAATCCTTTGTCCATCAAATCCTGGACCTGCTTCTTGACCTCCTCATTCTCTTGCGGCGTCAACCTGTACGCAGCTTTATTCGACAAACTAGCTCCTGGTATGAGGTCTATGTGATGGCTTACATTTCTCACTGGTGGCAACGAATGAGGTAATTCATCCACTATGATGTCAACGAACTCTTCCAGCAGTTCCTGAAATTCATCCGACAAATCATCCACTCTTGTACTAGTCATAACAATTATCGGTTTCCTGACCATAAAGAATTGTGGATCTTCTTTCTTCTCCATTTCTGAAAGAAGTTCATTCCCACTCATGAGAAGTATTATATTGCTTACTTCCGTATTCACCTCCTTATCCTTTATCGAAAGCAACATATGGGTTCTCCCATTTTTCTCCAGAGTATATGTGTTCATTCTCCCATCATGAATCACATTCCTGTCATATTGCCATGGTCTACCCAGCAATAGATGACATACATCCATGGGAATAACATCACACAGAATCTTATCATTATACCCACCTATTTTGAATTCAACCAAGCACTGTTTAGTAACAGTTACCTGGTGTCCCTTCTCTAGCCACGAAACTCTGTATGGACTGGGATGATTAGTCATCTCCAGCTCCAGCTTCTCTACCATCTCTGTGGATACGAGATTATCCGTGCTACCACTGTCAACTATCACCTTGCATACCCTGTCTTGGGTCTTGCAAGTTGTCCTGAACAGTCTGGTCCTTTGGACTGAGCTTTCCACCTCCTTCTCGGGTGTCAAAAGGACTTTATGCATCGCAAGTGATCTTTCGCCTTCTGCATATTCAGATTCAACATCATGCCTCTGTGCTTCTGCGATGTGAGCTTCCCCTGCATCCTTCTTTTTCTCTGGACACTCATATGATTTGTGCCCATTCTTTCCACATGTGAAGCATGTGATTACTCCACCTCTTCCTCTACCTCGACCTCTAGTACGAGGAAGAGTGTTTGCATCAGCATAATCTCCTCGCTGATAATTTTGCTGCCCTCTCTGTTCGGCATGTGGCCCTCTCTATGAGGTTCCACCTCTTTCAACTTTACCCTGAGGATTCTTCCACTCCTCCTTAGGCTTTTGATATTTATCCTGGGCAACTACTTTGCCTCTTGGATGGCTTTTGTCTCACCCTCGTTGACCTTGTTTTCGGCTCAGCTTCTCCTCGGCTTTCAGAGCCAATTGGTAAGCATATTCCACCGTTCAGATGGTTAGCATGCTTAAATCATACTGAATGTCGTATCTCAGACCATTCAGATATCTAGAAACTTTCTCATCATCGCTCTCCCGATGACCTGCTCTGATGTTCAGTCGATAGAATTCTTCAGTGTATTCTTTCACTGTCATCAGTTTCTGTCTCAGGTTCTGCATTCGCCTGAACAAAGTGATTTGATAATCCCTCTAGATGAACTTCACCTTCATCTTTGCGATCATTTGATCCCAGCTTTTAATCTTTTGCTTGTCTTTGCAGCATCTGTCAGCTTGTAGTTCGTCCACCACAATGTTGCATGTCCTTTCAAGCGCGTAACTGCATGCTTTACTTTCTTATCTTCTTCCACATCTTCATAATCGAAGTATGTGTCGAGAGCTCTAATCCATTCTAGCATCTCCTCTGCATCCAGATTTCCTTCGTATACAGGAATGTCCATTTTCTCCTTTGCACCCATTCTGGCAATGGCTTTGATCAACCGCTCGGTTGATTCATCCTCTGTTGTGACTTCTTCTTCATGTCCAGCTTCCTATTCAACCTTGAAGTCACTAAGATCCCCTACACCAACTCCGCGTCTTTGTGTTGTCTCCATCTCCTTGAGCCTTGCTCGGAGATCTCTCATCTGTCTCTCCATTTCTGGATTTCCTGCCGTCCTACCTCTTCTTCGCACCTCCCTGTCCTCTGGATCAGGTGACTGTCTCTCTCTTCTGGGCGGCATGGTGTATCCTCTTCTCTGCTATATAAAGCAAAGAATTCCCGCTCTGATACCAAACTGATAGCAACCGCACTCCTCGGAGCATGTTCGCCTCCTCCAGGACCTTCTTTCCTCTCATCTCGAAGAGCATCTAGGTTCTTCTATTTCCCTTTCGAGAAATCTGCACCCACAGTTCTTTTCTTTTGATCCTCTTTACTTATTTATCGGAGGATCGAAACTTCGCAGCTTCGCAAGTTCTCTATTTATCACTGGGTTCTCGAATCTCCGAGACCTGAGATGTCAGTCAACGCTGAATTTCGCCCACTTTATCGGGACTTCTTCCCTTATCGCAGTCTTGCCACTTGCGACACCCAACACTTCAAGTTTTCAACCTCCGATATGCGATGTGCCGAAAGGCCAAGACATGCGATATCGCTCCCTCGCGACTTCGCCACTCGTGAGATCAATCAACTCCCATGTCAGCTCCCAACGCCCGAGATGTCGAAACGCTGATATCTCGCGCCATCTACCACATCACCCTGTTGTGGCCCACACTATCCACGCAATCGTCGGGAATTCTCTTCTCTCTCTATCGCAATTCCCGCGGCCAAATCTTCCGCTCCTTTCTCGTGATGGTCCGATAGCCGATCTTGTGATGGATCTAAGGGTCCCGAATGGTCTTGGATCAATGGCTCCGCTTCGCCTGAGATTCTAGCCTCTCCACCCTTACGCTGTAACCTTCTTAAATTTTGAGAGACCCAACGATCCACGGTAACTCGCAGATTCCCCACGAAGAATACTGACCGTCCACTCTTCTTCTAGAGCAATCCACGGACAAGAAGTGTCTCCCCGCGAGACTTGTTCACCAACCTGCGACGCTGCTTCTCAACCTGCTCACGCAACTTCTCTCCACTTCCCTTCAACAACTTTGAAGGCCTATCCCTCTTGAGCTTTACGATTTCAAGTCTCTCAGGAAGAATTCTTGCACGCACTCCTTGCAACAAAACTTCAACAATGACTAAGTGTTGAAGCCTTCGATCCTGCGCACTCCTGTAGCGGAAATATTTCAATCCCTTTGCTCAGAATCGCAACTCTGAGTCTTCATCTAGCCTGCGCACTCCTTGCAAGGTTCCAGTGCCAAATCTACACTTCTGAGAACTTAGAACAAAAGTTCCCTCTATCTGAACCCTTCTGTCAACGCACTCCTTGCGGAGGATTCAACTGCACTCCTTGCAGGAATTCTCTGGTTCAATATAGAGAAACAATTGAAACTAACTCCTTGTTCTCACAGACTTCAATTCAACCATGAAATCACATACACAACATATAAAAGAAAATGTATGACAGAAAGCAAACATTCATGAGCATAATATCATCAATACACAGAGAATAACACAACCATGGATTTGAATCAGAACTCTTTCTATTAATTCAAATATCTGTACATGGGTGTTCTTCATACACTTCTCTGCATGCTCTTCTCTTCAGAATGCTCTCAATAATTCAGAATAATGTTACAATGTACAATGAGGGTGTCTATATCCCATTTCCCTCTCGAGCTCTAAAGCTATCAAATCTAGAATTAAATATTCTATCTACTTTACATTTACTATCTTAAATGCCTCATCTACCTAAGGACGAGAGATATCCGCTCAAGGTCCATTACAATATACAAGTGTGTTGTCTCTTAAATGAATCATTTAAGATCGTGCAACAATCTCAATGCATTTTCAAAATTGGTGTTGCTTGTCCAGCTGTCTTTCTGCCTCCGCGCTGGCTCTCTTGATGATCTGGTGATGCTCCTGCATCACGTTCCCTTCACTAAGTGGGGGTGGATTTCATGGACTGCAATCTAGCTTCGACTGGGGGGAAACATCACATTATCGTGGTCGTGGATTATTTTAATATATGGGTAGAGGCCATGCCTACCGTTAAATCCGATGGTAATAATGCATCATTTTTCATGTTCAATCATATTATAGACTGGTTTAGTATTCCAAAAGATATTGTCACTAATCGTGGCAGTCACTTCCAGAATGAGATGATGTCAGAGTTAGCATAAAAAATGGGGTTTACAAATGGTCATTCCTCCCCTTATTATCCCCAGGAAAATGGACAAGTAGAGGCTCTGAATAAATCTCTCAAAACCATTTTGTAGAAGATGGTCAGCCAGAGTAAATTTGACTGACACATGATGCTTTACCCTACACTTTGGGCATACCAAACTACGATAAAGAATTCCATTGGTTTCTCTCCTTTTCAATTATTACATGGTGTGGAGTCTATTCATCCTATTGAATGTGAAATCCCTTCTCTTAAACTAGATATTGAGCTCCTACATGACACATTAGATCTTGAAAAATGCCTCATGCACCTAGAGAACCTTGATGAGTAGTGTCAAGATGCTTCTACAACTATTGGAGAAAATAGATGACATTTTAAGGTTTAGTACAATAAGTCTATCTATCCCCGACAATACACTGAGGGTGACTTGGTTCTCCTTTATGACCAAGTCAAAGAACCATTGGGGGAAGGTAAGTTCAACCCCATGTGGCACGGTCCTTATATCATGTGACGAGTCCTAGAAAAGGAGCCTACAAATTAGAATATTACGAGGGTAATATGTTGGACGAGCCCATAAATGGGATCTACCTTTAAAGGTATTACACTTGAGCCCGCAAACTTGGGCGTGAACTTTGTACATTAGTCTATCTTAGTGTATATACTTATTTATATTTTCTTTTCATCATCGACTTGCTTATTGAGTTTTCCCTTGCTTGGAAGATGTCAAAAAAATATTTAGTCTACTTAAGATTAGAAGACTGTCAGTCGTCATACATGGAACATGGCTTTCTCCACTTGGGTTATCTATTTGTCTGAGGAACAACTGGTGTCTTTAGGTGGCGTTTGTTTGTAGCCATCAACAAATAATGTGGTTGAGTATAACATCGTTATAGAGCTATTAACGATGCCATTTCACATGGTTTTCAATCTTTAGAAGTTCTCCTGGACTCCCATTTAGTTGTTTGTCAGTTGAACGACAGTTACCATGTGACAGATCCTACTCTACTCCGATGATTCCTATGTGTACGAATTTTGGAACATATTTTGATTTTCTTACTTATAATCACATCCCTAGTAGTTCTAATCAAGTAACTGATGCATATGATAATTAAATTTTAGATTGGAATTTGTCACATAATTAAGTAAATAAAACACATTCATACATTTATACATTGTAACATATATAGGTAAAGGCGAAGACCCTTTTTTTTTATATTTCATCCTTTCAAGTCCAAAAAAAATGGTGTCATAGTACAAAATGGGGCTCACACCCTCAAAATATATATATGGATGGTGCATAACATAACCATGGAATCTAATCATCTAGTTTTGGATGCATATCATGATAACACACTATGGCATTTTCAAGATGTCAGAATATTAGCACCCACACACGGGGTACACCCACCACTTGCTGCTACATCGCCTCTGAAAAATCCTCCACTTGAACCATAGGAATCCTATGCATCAATCAGGACATGTTCCCCTGCTCTCCTTGACCTCTTCTCCAATGTCATGGGAATCCCTCTAGTCATCGCAGACCTACATCTACATAACAAAGAAATTGTTAATACTTGATACCATACAAAACTATTTTCATTTTTATTTTTCCTTTATCAAAATTGAAAAACAAAAGAAAATGAAATATATAAAAACCATTTCTTACCAATGTCCCCAAAGGCAGATCCCAGTGGCAATGGCATGTCAAGGTCCCCTCTGTAGTTGATCCCTCCGAAAGGATAGTCGTCAATGGCTATGACATGTCAGAGCCACCAGAAAAGAACTCATCATTGTAGGGGGTTGTCACCCTATCATCTCCTAGATGCCTCATCATGTCAATCCATTGTGACATGGCTGGATCATGCTATCTGTGTGGAGTAATATCTACTCTAGTGATCAAACCTGGAACCCTCTCGAAGAAAAAACTACAAATTAATGATGCAAATCCAAAATTCCTCATTCTGACTTGTTTGTAATCCTTCAACTGGCTCTTCATGTTGGCCAATCGTGAGGTACACCATTCATAAACAATGGGTCTCAAACACTCCTTCACATAGAACATGAGTGGACTTGATTCTTGGTGCAGCGAGACCAACCTCAATATCTATTTAACTATAAGCATGAATATCTTTAAACTCAGGTTCTCAATCACCTTGATTGGGAGTTGGATCCCTACTTTATTTGTGCCTACAACACCATTGGTGGAAATGTACTCTTCCATAGTCATACCACCTCCAGCCCCTCGGGCCTTGAGATTCACTACCTCGCCTCGACGAGACAATCCCATGATAAATTATATGTCATCCACTTCAATCCTCAATGGTTTCCCAATTTTGATTGAAGGAATTTGTCTTCATATCCCAATAGTTTACCAATAAATGGAGTAATCTCACCTAATCCCTCATTCCTTTGAGAGCCCAAAATTTATAAAGTCCACATAATTTCAAATCTTGTTGGACCCTTGCATATATAATATCCCCCAGTAGAGCCCTAGTTGTAAATATGAATTGTAAAAATGTTAGTTAGGCTGGTGAGCCGATTTATAATAAGCTAGGAGGCTTATGTGATGATTAGGCCAGGAGCCTAGGATGCTAAGGCTAGGAGCATGTTTTGTATATGTAATTATGCAAAATCATTAATAAAAATATAACCATCATTGCGTGTAGACCGACCGTGAAGAAGAGTTATGGGGGACTAATCTCCACTAGGTAGGGTAAGAAAGGTGGGGCTAAGTATTTGGGCCTAGGGGATAAGATAGGGGGCTTACCTCTAGAGGAATAATATTTGAATATTAATTCCTGAAGGCTAAGGTGAACATGATATGTTTTTGTTATCCTAAGTTCCTGTAAAGGGGGACATAGGCTAAATGGAGCGCATGCAGCTCCAGTAAGACAAGTGTCGAACTGGGCACATGCAGTTAAAGATGAAGTGTCAACTCGTGTTGGGGGATTCGTTTGCCATTCTACATCCACTACCTAATTGGGAATCGAGGGCATCCATCACGGATCTTTGGAACCAGTAACCTGTGAGTCAAATCATGTTGGGGGTTCGCTTCCCATTCTGTGTGACTCCCATCATTGTGTCTGGACAAGTTTTGAGATCCTTCACCTTTTCATCAGCACTCTTGCAAGGTTAGTCACCCTGAAACTAGTAAAAACCGAGGGAATGATCCATGTTTCCTATGAAGCCCAACACAATTGTAGTCGCCTAAGTCATGTTGTGACTTAGAGTTAGACAATTGTCTTTTTGGGTGTCCATACCCATTTTTCCTTGTGGTTTTTTCTGTCACCCATACCCGTCTGTAGCTGAGTCAAATATAGGTTGAAGAGGAAGGTTGTCAGGCCTGTGAGTAGCTCTCCTAGGTGAGAGAGTTTTTTGGGAAGTGAGTTCTCCTGGAAGGGAGTCTCGTAGTAGCTATAGTACTCTGAGACTTCTGGTCCACCCTGTTGTTGAAGCCCAAGGTAAGGGAGATGTACTAGCTGACGGACTTGTATTAGTGAATGTTTATCCTCATGGGGTGGAGCAAGCATGTGGGGAATGAAGGTTTGTGGGTTGTGGGTGTAAGTGTTTCCTGAGATAAAAGATCCTTCATGTTTCTTTGTGCAACTTCCTTGTTGTCCTTTCCAAGCCTAGAATTCCTTTTCCCTGTGGAGTTTAGTCCCATCTCGGGGGTGACCTCCTACTGAGAGTGATGAGCAATGCGGTATAAGGCTGGGAGGTTCATGGACGGTTTGCACACAGTTGGTGGATTTAATCTAGCTAAAAGATAAGTATCATTGTTGTGCTTAATTATGTATTTTATGCATGTTTTATGATGCTTGAATGTTATCATGTATTCCGTTGCATATATGAATTACGGTTAGTTCCATTGATTCCGAACTGGTAGTAGTAATTCTATATTTATCGTCATTAAGTGTTTTCAATTCATTAAAATGCATATATATCATATAAGTGTATATTCCGCGTGGTAGCATTACCCAGTCTTTGGAGGGTTGGGGATGTTACAATATGGTATCAACGCCATGGTTACAACACTAAGCCTACATGGGCCATGTTAGTGGTTAATGAGAAAAATATTTCAGAGTGAATTGTTGTTGAAAGGGACAAAATTTGAGGTTCAGAGTGTCCCTGGGTGCAATGAGTGCGTTGACATAGTCTTTGACTCAAAAAGATAGCGAGAAATAGATTGAGATTTCTTGTGAAGGGATGCAAAGATCTGTTGCAAGGAGTGCATAGATCTGAAAGTTGACTAAGTGTCGAAGCAACCCTCTAAGGAGAAAGGGGTTCAAGAAACGAAGCTCGGGAGGAGGAGTGGAAATAGTTTTTAAATCTATTGTTGGAAGGAGTCTGGACCATTAGATCTGTGTCCAGGAAATCAAAGGAGAGCGTTGAGGAGGAAACAGATCCCAAGCTATCAGATCTGAGTGCAAAGGATCGACAGACAACCGATCTAGGTTGACAGGTGGCGCAAGATCCACAACTCCGGAGTGAGAGCACTTCGAAAGTTCTGTGATCAAGGAGAAAGAGAAATAGCCAATGTAGATCCTGGTTGTTGGTCGCCAGAGGGGTATGTATCAATAGATCTGAGACTTCAGGGAAAGTCGCTTCAGAGGATTTCAAGTGTGGAGTGTGAAAAAATCTCAAAGCCTGAAGTGTCAAAGTCACTCATAGACGTTGATCATGAAGGAGGACACACGTTGATAGTTTATGAACTCCAAGAAAAAGCGAGCATAGAGGAGTTGAAACCCCTGAAGTCCAAAGCTATGGAGCCCTAAGAGCCACAGTGGTGATTCATGAAGACGTCACCTGGAGGTGACGTGGACACATGGGATGTGTGCCACATGTTAGTGGGTTTTGAACCCGTGGAAGGTTGAAATGGCATTTGGAACGTGACGCGTGACACCCATTTGATAGGGTGACGAGTCCGCCGCTAGTATTCTGCCATGTAGCATCCTGTATCAGAAGGGTTAGTGGGGCATGAGGTTATGTAACGTAGTTAAAGGTCGACAAACACAAAGTGGCGTTGATCACGATACATCAAGGTCAACAACCAGAAGGTATTGCGGCAACCCAATTTGCATGGAAGTTAATTATCCAAGGTGGTCTCGCAATCCAAACCGTGGTTTCATCGAGGGGTTACATCTCAGTGTCAGAAGAATTGCGGGATGAAAGGCAGGTTACTCCAAACCACCATTGCATGCCCCCGCAATTGGAAAATGTTTAGTGATGTGACGTAATGACATCACCAAAGGTGATTGGGAATGTTTGGAGATTAACAGTTTGGATGTGCAGATGCGAGATCCTCCAAAGTCTCGAAGACATGAAGAACTGAAACTAAGACACCTAAGGTTCCATAGTAAGTGTCAGTCATTGGATGATGGGTAGACATGGATTGTTGATCCACTCTACTTCGTGAGTTCAGTAACTCAGAACTCCGAGAGATTGTTGTGTTGTGCTTTGAAAATTTCTGAATTCGAAGGCCCAAGTAACCACCTAGTGATCTACCGCTTGGTCATGTCCCGTGATCACATGGATTGGGGATTGATAGAAAGAGGCTAGTGCCCAAAAATTATTACAGAGAAGAGAAGAGCTTGGAAAGAAAATGAAATCTAATAATTTTCATAAATTAGATTGGTTTATGAATGCTATGGGATTTGTTAAGGAATAATGAACTGACAAATTCTAGTTGACTTCACGTTGTGTTTGCAGAGTTCAACGAGCGTCAGAAACAAATAAAATTTTCACAGACCACTTAGGAGACACTCACATAGTTGTTGAACACTCTGAAGGAAGACTTGTGCAAGGAGTGCACCAGGCCAACACTTGGTCAAAGTTTTAAAGAAAACCATCTAGAGGCTAGTCAAAACACAAGGAATGCGCATAGAGACAAACTTGTTTCAAGTTCGAAAACTCAGGAGGATGAGTGAAAAAAATGTCAGGAGGGAACCAGAAAGTATTTTGGAAGACATAGAAGGGTAGAATCCCTTGGGAGATTAAGCAAGTTCGAGAATCTTAGAGGAGATAGTGCAAAGGGTGCACAAGAGTCGAACTTATCCCAAGTCCAGAAGCTCATGAAGGATAGCGTTTTTAGAAATGCAGATGAGACCCAAACTCAAGGACTCATATAAGGATCAAAGGTTGAAGCCTTGACACTTAGAAATTTTCCCATTTCAGGAGAAAGAGAAAGATCAGGAGGAGGAGCGACAACTGTCGTCATATCAACTACAGAGGAAGAGATTTGTTCGTCGAATTTCACGTCCAGACAGAAGGAACACACACAGGAGGAGATAAGATTTGTCCGTCATATCTGAGCGTGAGGACCAACAGCCATTGGATCCCAAGGAAAGTGCACGAGACTTAACTCTTTTTTAGGTTGACAGGAGAGTGGACTCACGAAGTCCTGAGATTCTGAAGTCATCAAAACCATCCATCGTCAGGATTTACAGGCGAAAGTGGATCTGGGAGTTCGAGGACTCGGACATCGGAAGAATTGCGGGAGAGCAATCTAAAATTTGAAAAAGGCGAAGTGTGAAGTGACTCTGAATCGTTGGATTCAAAGGATACATGACGTGGATCCACGTAATTCGGAGGAAGAACCCTTCGGAAGAAACATGGAGTTAATACCCGAGGAGATCGGAGCCAAAGCAATCCTAGCCGTCTAATTCAAGTGGACATGTGGCAGGAATCCACATACTTCGAGGGCAAGTGAATTTGAGATTTCAGATCTCAGAAGTCTGGAGACCCGAAGAAAATCTTGATTGTTGATTGAGAAAAGGGTCACAGGACTGTTGATCTAGTTGAAAGGTCAAATCCTTGAAGCAGAGAAAGAGCCACTGATTGAGAAGGACAGGTGTCTGCAAATCGTCGACTCTAGAAGATTGACATGCAGAAGAAACGAAAGTTTGAGACTTGAGAATTCTGAAGTCTGGAATTCCGAAACAAATCACAGTCGTTGATTTGAAAGAGGTCAGATATGATCCATCCATTCAGAGACACCGTCAAGATCATGATGTCGATGGTCCCATATCATTACGGGGATTGGAGGTGCGTGAACTTTAAAAATTTGAGGGAAGGCACAATCTAGACCATGGATTTGGAGAAAGGACACGTGGAGGCTTGAGGAGAATTGCAGGCCAAAAAGTAGTTTGGTTTTAAACCACCTTTGGTCTCGCCCACAATCATGTGTTTTCATGAGGTCATCACCCAAGGTCACATCTAAGGAGGGGCCAAGAGAAAAGGGGCCAATGCCAGCTCCAAGACTTCGTTGAAGCACAAAGGAGAAGGTATTGGGTATCATAAGACCTGCACCAGAGGCCAAAAGGGCCTGTGTTTGATTAAGAGGTGAGACTATCAAGGTCTCAAAGTCTCGTTTGACTTAGAGAATCAGAGAATCTTGACCGGAGGGTCGGGCTAAGTCCCGAACTTTCCAAATTAGAACCCTTAGAGAGAGAGGATTTGTTCCTGTAAGGAGGACAATTTTTTTATTTATTTATAGCCTCGTCGTGAGTGTGTTACAGGACTTCGGGGAAAACAAGGGGAGCTAACTTATGATATCATGAATTTGCGAAGCGCCTTTTGGATAGCCATGTGGTCATAGTCGATGGTCATGTAGAGGAAGCTTGCACTCGCCACTAGTTCGCGCGGGTGAGGTTTCATGAAAGGACCTGTGGAGTTGTTTCATGGAGGTTCTAGTAGGGACTTGAAGGGCTTCTCCAGCTCAAAGATTTGAATATCTATTGATCGGGAGGTCAGCCGAACCCGCTGAGGTGGGGGCAATGCGTCAAAAGTGCTCAGGGTAGGAATAATCATGCACAGTGATCACATTGGGAGCACAAGAAGATCCAGGAATCCGAGAAGAATTGTAGACTTTTGGGATCAACAAGGAAAAGTTTTATAGGGAGAAGGAAGTTGTTGCAATTTCTGTGGCAGCAATTATGTTACGACTTGTTGGGTCAGCCAGAGGAAATAATGCTTGCATGTTTGCAAGTGTTGTTGGTGATGTTGTTTCATAAGGAGGGAAGCAACAAAGAGTTGAAGTGTTGGTTATAAGTTTGATAAAAGAAGCATGAAATCTTCTATTGTCATCAGACATTCAAGTAGTATAAAATTTATTAATGTCAGCCATGCAGGTATGAGTTTTTATTAATCTTTTTGCATAATTGCTGAAAGGAAATTTAGGTAAGAATTTCCTCAGCCAAAGTTATTTTATAAAATCACATGATTATATTATTGAATGGATACCATTGGATGTGGTATAGGTTGGAGGCCTGTATTAATTCAAATCTTTTTTAGCTTCTGAATGCACACACTGACATAGTAGAATGTCATGTTAATTTGGTTATGGGGGAATAACCAAAGAATTAAAAGATAATAACTTGTTATAGGAATGAATTCCAGTAAGCTAGTCATGTATGAGACCAGGACATGGTTGGATATGTCAAGGTATGGATATGAAAAGTTTATGAGCCATGCAGGTACTAAAAGCTTCCTACCTTTAAATAAAAGTTGGGCTGCAACCTTTTTGCTAACACTAATGAACACCACATAATTATATTCTTGGTGTAGTGTTCAGGTTGAAAAGGAAGTCATCCAATTAATTGGGAAGACAATAGGAGGTGTGTGGAGAATGTGGCAACACATTGGCTATAATTCCAACTTATGGATGGTGAGATACATGACTAAGATAAAGAGCATTATGTAATTCAATGCAAGGTGCACTGATTAATTATGCATTGAGAATTGCACTCATGCATAATAAGTGACAAAATTGTATACTAAATGCAATGGATGAATATGTTTTGTAAGCACGTGCATATATATTATTGCATGGAAATCATTGTTACTAACAACTGAAATGTTGTTAACTCATGAAGTTGAGGACATTTCAGGGAGGTTTTAGACATTGCAACAGGAAAGTTGCAAGTCAAGTAGTCACATGAGCATTGACTACAGGAAATTTTCTTGTTCAGAAGAAGAAATAATGAACTTATTGTTATTAATTATGAACATGCATATGCATAGAATGACGAGTCATTATATTTTTAAATTTTTTTTTGTAATTATGAATGAATTGCTAGATGCAGACAATTCTAAGTTCATTACATATGGTTCTATACATATTGCAATTGAATTATGATGTACAGGAAATACTGACAATTGTTGGTACTATGCAAGATGAAGCCTTGCAAGAAAATGGTATGCAGTTTGGTGCTTGTAGAAACCCACAAGGAAGGTTGCAATCCTAATATGGAAACATCCAATAAGAATTATGAAATGGAATTTCATGTTTTTGGAAAAAAATTGAATTCCTTTTTTAACTAAGTTGGAGTTCCTAAATGAATTATTTTATTTTTTCTCATGATAACTGCGTGTGGGTGATGCAGATGAGATGATGTTGACTAAAGTTAGAATGTTAACTACAAAGAGTATCTCAAGAAGATGTTGATTGGAGACCTTTGAGGGTAGTTGGAACTCCTCGAGACATGGTTCTCTGAGACTTCCAGTATGGCTTTTTGTTGAAGCCCAAGGAAAGGGAGGTGTAGCAGCTGATGGACTATGTGACAGTGAAGGCGTACACTCCTAGGGTGGGACATGCATGTGGGGAATGAGAGACCATTGGTTGGAGTGTTGTTGAGGTTTAGTACCTTGGTTTAGACCATGCTGATGTGGAAATTCTTCTCAATCAAAAGATAAGTATCAATTCTCTATTCATTGTATGTTATGTATCTTGTATACAAGTTATAATTTTATTTGAATTTCCTGTACACACACACACACACACACATATATATGTTCTAATGTTGCTTCTGAATGAATGGGTGTAGGAGAAGAGTGTTTATGTCTTTGGAGTCATAGCGTTCCTAAGAGTTTATCAATAGTGAGATCTAAGGTTGGGTGTGACATTGTGGATCTACAACCAGTCAGTGCTTTCAATGAGGTTTAATTGAAGCATGTAACAAGGAGCAATGAGCTAAATGCTTTCTTGAAGCAACCCTATGGGATAGAGCAATTGAGTTTCACCTATAGAAGGAACACCAAACTTGGTGTTTGAAAGCAGAGCACCATGTGGATAATGGGCTTCCAATAGCTAAAGCTTGGAGATTTTTGAAGAATTTTTGAATTATATATGTATAAACAAGTTGCACTAAGGATAGTGCAAAACTAAGGGGAGGGGATTGTAATATTCCCTGGTAGAGCCCCAATTGTAAATATGAATTGAAAACATGTTTGTTAGGTTGGTGAGATGAGCTATAATAATCTAGGAGGATTATGTGATGATTAGGCAAGGAGCCTAGGATGCTAAGGCCAGGAGCCTGTTTTGTATATGTAATTATGCAAAATCATTAATAAAAAAATAAACATCGTTGCATGTAGATTGACCACAAAGAAGAGTTATGGGGGACTAAGCTCCACTAGGTAGGGTAAGGAAGGGGGGGTAAGTATTTGGGCATAGGGGCTAAGCTAGGGGTCTTACCTCTAGAGGAATAATATTTGAATATTAAATCTTGAAAACTAAGGTGAACATGATATGTTTTTGTGATCCTAAGTTCCTAGAAAGGGGGATGTAGGATAAATGGAACACATGCATCTCTAGGAAGACAAGTGTTGACCTGGGTGCATGCAGTTAAAGCTGAAGTGTCATCTTGTGTTGGGGGGTTCGCTTGCAATTCTCCATCCACTATCTAACCGTGAACCGGGGGCATCCATCACAGATCTCTGGAACCGGTAACCCATGATTCAAATCATGTTAGGGGTTTTCTTCCCATTTTGTGTGACTCCCATCCTTATGTCTGGATGAGTTTTGAGATCCTTCACCTTTGCGTCTGCACTCTCATGAGGTTAGTCACCCTGAAACTATTGAAAATCGAGGGATTGATCTGTGTTTCTTGTGAAGCGTGACGCAATTGTAGTCGCCTAAGCCATGTTGTGACTTAGCATTAGGATGGTGTCTTTTTGGGTGTCCATACTCATTTTTCCCTGTGGCTATTGTTGTTACCTGTACCCGGATGTAGCTGAGTCAAAGACTGGTTGAAGAGGTAGGTTGTCAAGCCTGTGAGAAGCTCTCCCAAGTGAGAGAGTTTGTTGGGAAGTGAGTTCTCCTAGAAGGGAGTCCCGTAGTAGCTACAATACTCTAAGACTTCTGGTCCAACCTATTATTGAAGCCCAAGGTAAGGGAGGTGTACTATCTAATGGAATTGTATTAGTGAAGGTGTATCCTCCTAGGGTGTAGGAGGCATGTGGGGAATGAGGGTCTGTGGGTTGTGGGCATAAGTGCATCCTGGGATAAAATATCCTTCCTGTTTCTTTCTGCAACTTCGTTATTTTCCTTGCCAAGCCTAGAATTCCCTTGCCCAGTGGAGTTTAGTCCCAGCTTGGGGGTGACCTACTACTGAGAGTGATGAGAAACACAGTATAAGGTTGGGAGGTTCATGGAAGGTTTTCACGCAGTTGGTGGATTTACTCCAGCTAAAAGATAAGTATCATTGTTGTGCTTAATTATGTATTTTATGCATGTTTTGTGATGCTTCAATGTTATCATGTATTCCATTGCGTATCTGAATTACAGTTAGTTTCATTGATTCTGAACTGGTAGCAATAATTCTATATTTATCGTGATTAAGTGTTTTAAATTCATTAAAATGCATATATATCATATAAGTGTATATTCCGCGTGGTATCACTACCCGGTCTCTAGAGGGCCTAGGATGTTACAACATCTCTTGCTACCGATGCATCTACCTCCTCATTCTCCCTTTGCCTCCATTCAACAACCATCTTTCAATGGGAAGATCAATTTTTGAGTTAATACCCTTCAAAAACTTGTTTATGGACTTATGCGCGGGCTAACCTTATGATAGTCACATATAGGGCTTCATATACACGTGCATGCTTCACTTTTCCCACGTATATGGGGTCGTATATGATACCCGATGATCTGTCACCCGTGTACACCCTAGTTTCTATGTAATGACCTCCAATACTCATAAAATGGGGACTAAAACTTAAATGTAACTCATTGAAATGGAAGTAAATGGGATGGTCACTTACTTGGTCCAGACGGTTTATGATTTTCTTGATCGTAGCTCCCATAATCGCCGCCAAAAGATCGTGAGTAAAATGTCCTCAAAAGCACTATGTGGGTGAAAAAGTCAAATGGTATGGTAAAATTTCTTATTTTTACCCACTTTGTATATTTTTACCCTATTCTTTTCTATTTTTTGACTTATGGACTAATTTCGCAGTGGAAAGACTTGGTTTTTAGTAGTTTTGTTCAGGATATTTTACGAATTTCCAACATCATATCGCCTGTTCGTGCCTCTGTCATGTATATTCTTTCACTGATGTATAGGATAGGTTTTCACTACACTTTTCATTCTTACATCGTCCTATGACCGTGACTCATACACCCTAGGTACAAACCCACTTCTTAGTGACACAGAACCTTCTCACGGCTACTAGAAGTGTGGTTATTAAGTGGTAGAGACTTACCAAACATGGGTACCCTAGTCAGAGCCTTTTTGTCATTTGGTGCCCATGCAAAAGTTATTACATAGGATTAGGAGTTCCTTATAGTCCCAATATGACTTTGCGTTGGAGTCTCATTAACATTAGTATATTTCAATTTTGTATCAATGTTATTCAGTTGGGTGTTGTAGTTGGTGTTGTATTAGTGTTATACAAGTGTCAAAGTACTGAACTTTTGCGTCTTGAACTAGCATCATAGTGGCATCGTGTTTCATAACTTTGAGTCACGTCAGAATCATATTTAAATCGTGTTAACATCAAATTTGTCATTTTAGCATCAAATATATGTAAAAATTACATTATTTTGTGTCAAAGATGCATCATATTCAATTAAATTGAATCATATTATCATTGTGTCACTACTGAAATTTCATCATTTTAGTGTCACATATATGCCAAATATTACATTGTCATTATTATTAATTATTTAATTATTTTCATATGAGTAATTTAATTATTTTATTTATTAAATTGTTATTTATTATTACAATTATAATCATGTATTAATTCAATTATTATTATTGTTTATATTACCATTTTTATAATATTTAAATATTAATGAGATTGATGGTTACTATGCATCCATTTTACAACATATTAATCAAAAGGAAAAAACATGTATATACAAATGCAATTATGAAATTTTAGCACACTAACATTAGTCATTTTCATCACCATGAAAGAAAAAATCCATGTATCCATAAATTCAATTAGAAAATTTATCGCAATAACATTCAATCAATTCCATGCCATGAAATTAAAAAAACCATTTATATTCAACACAATGGTGAAATTTTAAAATAAATCTAAAAACAACCATGTTATTTTTTCTACTTGTAAATAATTGGTACACTACCACCCCATGAAAATTCCAACTTTTTATGCAACATATCATGAAACAATATCTCCACATATAAGGAGATGAAATGGATTTGACATCAGAAGTCGATAAATGAAGTTGATTTAACTACTGCCAATTTTCTTCTCACCTTCTAAACCCTCCTCTTCGTCACTTTGGAAATACATAATAAATGAACATGAGTTCAATTAAATAAAAAATTGATAACTTTAAAAATGTAATAAAAACATATAGGTTAAAAAGTTGTCAATATCCTCTTATTCGTTTGAATCACTCTCATCATCATTAGTGTGGAAGAATATAATATATTCCAATTGATGAATGAAATATAAAAAGTAAACGACTAGAAACATGAGTGGCTAAAAACAAGACCAACTTGAACATATTTCACCTAATATGAAATTTCTATTATTTTTTCTTTTAAACAAGTTTTCCTCTTGATTGTGTTAAAAATTTCTTGAATATGAGAAATTTTCCAAATTTCAAATTTTAAAACCTCCCCATTTCCATCATCATACTAGTTCAAAAGCCTTTTATTTGTATTATCTTAGTATAAATCTTCATTTTCGTGCCCTATGCTCAAACATTAATATGCATGTCATAGAACAAATAAGTACCATGAAAAATGTAAGATATTAGATTCAATTATACTTTAATTTCATTGAAAAATGCAAGATAAATTGTATCATGTTACATGTTAGAGTAATTGTATCTCAGACTTTGGTTGTAACTCAATCCAAGACTTTCTTTTTTTGTTATACTCTTTAGCAATGCTCCATATTTTTTTCAAGATGCTCTACAACATAAAATATGATATAGTAAGTAATTATTAGAATTATAAATGTGACTCCTCATAGTGAAAATATAGATTTTTCAATATTATATATCAATCATAAAGTATGTAATTACAACTCACTTTGGTCTTTTTGTTGTTGACATCATTGATTATTGTATCTTTAACTTTTCTTTTGTGACCTTCCTCATATCTTTCCCTACATCTAGCTTCATCATTTGATCCCTTTACACTAAAGGCCATATGATATGTAGATCTAGCATAACAATACACTACTAAGGTTCAAGTACATAAAATCCATGGAATAAAATATATGCATAATTTGAATGAATATTGAAAATACAAGAACATAACATCTATATATATGGAGAGGCTTTTTTCAATGAAAAGTAACAAAAGTTAGAAGATATATATGAGGATGTCTCCATAAGAGGATGTCTAAGCAATCTTGTCCAATGGCTTCTACTAATTCTATAAAGGGATGTTGTTAGAATGTTTGTTTTTATGATGTATTGCAAATTTTGTTGATTCGAATACAAAATATGTGTTTTAAGCCATACTTTAAAACATCTAAATTAATTTAGGTAATTGTTTTTAATATTATTTAGTAACATTCCAAGTGAAAATATTAATTGGAGTGAAATTTCTTGATATTTCTAGATAATTATCACATTTTAGTGGTTCAAAAATTGGAAACAAAATAAGATACTAATCTTGAGGAGATAAGAAACAAATAACAGTAAGGGATGCTCTATGACAACATGAATAGTCCCAATTCATTTTAGGACTTGCAAAACATCTCTTAAGTTAGAAGGCGAGTCGTTGACATTTTGTATTAATCCACAATTCACACTATCGGAACAAGACATACAAATTTTTCATTAACTCACAATTCACACTACAAGAGGAAGAAAATAACAAAAACTTGAGAGGAATAAAAAAGATTCTTTCCTAGTTTACTTTGGTCTTGAAGTGGAATTAAATAAATGAGCGGTTTTGCAACTAGAAAACAAAATTAAAAACCAATCCCATCTTATGGTAAATTATGCCTTACAAGTTTATTAAATAATGCCCACACTACTCTAATGTGCAATGCGTGTATATATTGTACCAAAAATCAATCCCTTGTGATACATTAATCAATTACTAATCATTCAATGAAGGGAAACAATTAAATTAGTCAATTATTGACCCTATAGTGAAGGGTGGCTAGAATAGAATAATGTTTTAATAATTACTAATTAATGGGAGGGAATGGAACTTGAAATTATAAATACAAATACTCCACAGTTATGAGGGTTGAGCTACATTTTCCTCCCTCCCTCTTTTATCCTCCAAAAACATCACACTCCAAGTCTCTCCCTACCTTTTCCAATGTTGTTATAGTACCAAACACTACTAAGAACTTATTTATTATAAAAATACATAGTGGATATACATATTATTAGAAACACTAGAAACTTGAAATCAAAATAACTATATCCAAGGAAGTTGATTATGTTTCTATATATTTTCAAGTTGGCATAGTAGGGGTAGAGTTGCTTGTTTCCATATGTACTAGGAGGAACACTCTTGAGTTTTTTAAACATTGGTCATGGAGAGATGCTTATTTGAATCTTTCTCTGTAGGATACCTTGCAATTTCCATCGAGTAATCCAAAAAATATGTGCAACTGATGTTGAAGAGGGGGCTTGAGTTCACAAGGAAAATCTAAAATGATGCCTAGGCTAGACCTTGGATTCACAAAGAAAATTGAAATAAACAAATAAATCATGCCAAAGTTAAGCCTTGAGTTGACAAGAAATGCTAAACAAAAACAACTAAGAATTGTTAACATGGGCTTTGAATTAACAAGAAATGTTGAAATTGAACCTTGAATTTGTAAGAAAAATCTTGACAACAAACACAGTAGCAATAACAAGTAAAAGGGGAACCCATAACTCCTTATATACATGAATTATACTGATGTGATAAGTTAAACTCAGATAATGTTAAATACACACACACCATTTGTATTGTTAATCCTACCATATTTCCAAGTTTCTCAATTCTTTCACTCTCTCGATGGATTTGATTCATTTTAGAATTTTTCAAAACAATATCGAATTTTCATTTTTCTCCATGCAACAACCATTCCTCCTTGGTAGGAAAGAGCCTCTAGGAGAATTAATTGTTATCTCTTCATTTAATTTTTTCGTGGTTTAAAATTTAAAAATTGGCTTTATAACATTGTACTTAATCTATTTCGTTCACACCTACTAAGGAAAAGGGTCCTTATTATTAATAGAGTGCACCACATGTGGTGCATCTAGTCAAATAGAGAAAAATTTTGAAACCCAAAAATAACAAAACTCCTGCACTTTTTCAGTGCTATATATAATATTAGGAGGAATTATTTCCAATACTCCTATATATTGTAAGTGCACTACTGAGTGCAATTTTAACAATATAAATTTCCACACTTTTCGGTGCTCTATAAAATGTAGAGAGGCACCATTATCAATGCTTTAATATATACCAAGCAGAAAATAAAGTTAAATTTAGAATATACATTTTCTCCCATTTATTAGTGTGATTCAAAATGTACGTTTGAATGATAATTAGTGCTCTCATACATCAAAACCACATGAATAATCAAATTAAATAATTTAAATATTTCCACACTTGTTGGTGCATTTCAAAATGCATGGGCGTACCATGATTGGTGCATCCATTCATATATAGAACATTGTTGAAGGCAAATAATAAAAACAAATATGTTCTTTTTTGCTAGTCTACATAATATTAGGAGGCACCCTTTGTGATGCTATGATATATTGAAGGGCTTCACTATATTTTATTGATATAAATTTTTTGTTTTTATTGGTGCACTTGGAAAAGTAAGAAGGCGTTGTAATCAATGCTTGATTACATAATAAGCACATCGATAATTAAATTTAATAAATTATTTTTCTCAACGTGTCAATGCATCTCAAACCTCAAAATTTATGGATGTAGTTTTGATCATGACTCTAATAATATAAGAAATATTAGGGTGTGGTGTGTATATTTTTTGAGATATCTGCACAGAATATCTAGCTAACAATGAAGCATACACAATATGCAATGGTGTGAAGAGCAGAGACAAAAATGGAGGAAAGAATGAAAGAATTTCTATTAACCGAATGAAAGAAATGATACAATACAAGGGATATAATCGGTATCACACAAATAACTCACCATAGTAGTCAACTAATGTGGATTAGGAGTGTTCTAGAGAGATCTGACACACACTGGAAGTCACTGGAGTCAATTTCCACCTAGTCCTAGTTAACTAGCCATGTTGTCGTTAGTTAACTAGCCAAACATGAGTGAAATGAGGAGGATATCACTCACACATGTGGAATGCACCTTACTGGTGATTATCCAAATGTACATGTGCATTACTAGTGATGATTCCAAGGTTAGCATGCAACACTTGGTGATAAAACCGAAGTTTACATGTATGCAACAATCCACTCAACTAGTCTAACTAAACGGTAACTGAGAGTTGACTAGAGGGTATGTGGCACCCTTGTCTATGGGAGAATAACCTCAATGAGGGCATAATCTCTCAGACTAAAGGACCTTCAACATAGCCAAATAAACTTAGGAAAATAAAATGAAAGCAAAATCCTAGGTGTGTGTAATATTTCCAACACCCCCCTGAACACTACTAGGGAGTATAAATATTGAATGGGTCCCGAAAACAAGGGCCATGTTAGGTACCCATGCACAATGCAACTAATGAAAAATTAAATAAAGTGAG
>JZKD02S1942901.1:490047-512774 GCA_000966675.3 Picea glauca
TCCAAATTGCAACTTGCTGCATAGTGGATCCCATAACTGATGGTGCCTTGAATGTATCTGAGGATGTTCTTAGCATCCTTCCAGTGTAACTCACATGGCTCCTACATGTACCTGGAGACTACCCCTACTATATATGATAGATATGGTTGGGTGTGGGTGAGATACATAAGGATCCCCACAAGTTGTCTATATAAAGTGTTTTCCACCACTGGTGTATCCCAACCATCCTCAAGTCTAACCCAATATAAGAAAGGAGTAGGTGCATACTTGTAGTCTATCATGTGGATTATCTCAATGAGATCCTGAGCATACTTAGCTTGAGATAGCTTGATTCCTAAAGCATCCTAGCTGATCTCGAGACCAAGATAAAATGGAGTGGACCCATGTCTGTCATCGAAAACTTGTCATGAAGAATTCCCTTGACCGAGGAAATCATTGAAACCAAGCGTACGGTAATCAAAAGATCAACCACATACAAAATTAGGATTAGATGTGAGTCAATGGTCATTAGCAAGCAGACATTTGTATCACATTTTCATATTCCAAAATTCTTGGAGAGAAATAAGGAGTCTATCTTTGCGTACCATGCTCTAGGATCCTACTTGAGTCCATAGAGTGACTTTTTGAGTCGGCACACTAAATATGAATTTTGTATTAATCCAGGTGGCTGCTCCATATAAATCTCCTCTCAAAGATCCCTATGAAGAAAGAAATTATTCACATCCATATGATGTACTTTCCATCCCCTTGATTCTCCAATGGTAAGGGCCAACCTGATAGAATCCATTTTTTCTACTGGAAAACAAGTCTCATCAAAGTCAATCTCGTGGATCTATTGAAATACCTTGGAAACCAATATTTCCTTATGTCTACTCACCTATCTATCTACTACCTTTTTGTTCCTATAGACCCATATACATCTGAAAATATTTGTATCTGAAGGAAGTTGAACCAGATCCCAATTCCAGCTTTCAAGGAGAGAGTTGTACTCCTCCTGCGTGGATACTTCCCAGAAGGGGTTCCCTACAACCTCTCTCTAGGTCTTTGGTTCTGGAGACTGGACCATATAACACTGCATAGGAATCATGGGTTCAGTGGCAATGAATAAATGAGGAGGATCCTCAAACTGAAATCTTGTCCTCCTCGGATTCGTTGGATCCCCAACAAGGTATCTTGCATCATGAAGTGTAGACTATGCTGACTTGGGAATATGATATGTCTCTTCATCTGCATGTATTGACTTTGCATTTGAATGCTTTGAATGTGCATCTCAATGCTTTGATTGTGAATTTGTATGCTCTGAATCTTCCAACTATGTATTGGAACTAAAATCTATGGTGTGATCTGAATGTGTGGATTCATCATACGCAACTAGTGGAAGTATAAAAGTCTCTCCATGTGGCTCATGTGGAGCATGAGAGGGACTTTCCTTGAATTGGACATTACACTCAATGATGAGATGGTTTGTAGAGGGATCAAGTAATTTGTATCCCTTCACACCATTGGGATAGACAACAAATATGTATGGGTGGCTCTATAGATCTAATGCTTTCCTCTTCTCAGAGGGAATGCAGGCCCATGCACGTGAACCAAAGATGTAGAAGTGGGTGACTTCCATTTTGTTTCCACTCCAATCCTTGAAAGTAGTCATGTCCTTAACATATGTTTGAGGGGATTTGTTCTGAATTTGATTATCACAATTAAGTGCCTCACCCAAATCTTCGGAGGAAGTGCCTTTACATGTAGCATGCAACTGGCCATCTCTTTGAGAGATCTATTTTTCCACTCAACAATCTCATTCTACTGCAAAGTGTATATGGTATTGTGTGCTACAACTTTATCCCGACCTCGAGAAAAATATTTTATACATCTCTTTTGACATAATCCCCCCCATTTTTCATACGGAGGACTTTGTTATTTCTCCCTAATTGAGTCTCAACAAGTTCCTTGAACTCTTTTGTATGCTCAAAGACCTCATACTTCTTCTTGTGAAAAAATACCCAAGTATAACGTGAGTAATCATCCAAAAAAGTAAGCACATACCTTGCCTTGTTGATGGATGGATGTGGGAATGACCCCATGAGATCACCGTGAATTCGATCCAATGGAGATGAGGTATTCTACTCCTTCTCCTTCTTGAACTTATCTTGAGGATGATTTCCAAGGACACATCCTTCTCAAACCCATTAAAAAAGTGGATATCAGGTAACCCGGTGACCATCCCCTTCTTTATAAATTGTTGCATGTACTTGAAGTTTAGGTGACAAAACATCTCATGCCATAATCTACTAATGTCATCAACATGTGTAAGTATTACAAAGGAATCAGGGTCAATAAACTTAGTAAAAGTATATAATTGAGATTTATGATTTACCTCCCCGACAACAATTTTGGATTTTTTTTTCATGTCGAATATGGACACAAAGTTTGGTGTGAACTCTACCTTTTTACCTAAGCCCGAGTGTGTAATTTGATACACCGAGAGAATATTCATGGAAATTTGAGGCAAATGTAGGACGTTCTCAAAGCTTCCATGGTCTAGTTCCACTCTCCCTTTTCTGGTGACCTTGACTGAAGATTCATTCCCCATAAGGATATAGGAGGCCCCATGCATGCAGTTATAGAATATAAAATATCCTTTGTGTTTTCCATGTAATGGGAAGTGCCTGAATCTACAATACAAGTGTTAGGAGAAGATTTTATAGCTACTAATGCATTAGTATTACCTTCCTTAAGGGCCCATTATTCCTAATTTTTCTTGGCAACCTCAGGAATGAATTCCCCAAGATTGTTTTTTTGAAGAGTTTGTGACATCTAATCAATCTACTTATTCATATGTAATACCCCAAGGACATGCCCCAATTGCATTATAAATTGTAATTATGTTTTATAGGCTGGTGAGCCAAGTTTATATAAGCTGGTGGGCTTATGTGTTTATTCGGCTAGAGAGCCTAAGTGTTGAAGGAAAAGAGCCTGATTTTTGTACATGTAATGATGCACATTATTAATATAAAAACATCTTTGGGTGTGGATCGACCACGATGAATGAGTGATGGGGGACTAACCTTCCACAAAGTCTAGGTAAGGGAGAGGGGGCTGAAAAGTTGGGAGAAGGGCTAAGATTAAGAGCTTAAGACCTTGGGGATAATAATTAAATATTATTCCAAACCTGTGTAAATTTTATGTTTTATCCTAAGTTCCTGGAAGGGGGAATGTGTGCAAAATGGGGAGCATGCAGCCCCAGGGTGACAGGTGTCGACCTGGGCACATGCAGTTAAAACTAGAGAAGGGAGTCGTGTTGGGGTTTCAACCTCCCATTTTTCCATCCATAATCTGAACTCGTGGGTCTCCATGATCGACCTCTGTTTCAGTTTTCATTTTGCGGAATTCTTAACTAAACCATTGAGTCTCTGCGTGGGATGCCTGTACACCCTCATGCATATCCGAAACCAGAACCATGAACTCGTCCTGTGTTTCATGTTTGAGAAACCCAAAATTTCCTGATTTGTGTTGTGCTATCCGAGTGGGATGTTGTGGCCACGCAGTTCTTGACCATTTGAGGTTGTTGCCATTGACTGTGCATTTCTCAGCCTTGTTGTTGTGTCCTCATTGTGTTGGAATTGGTCAAAAGAACAAATTTCCAAGCTTGTGAGCGACTCTCTCCAGGTGAGAGAGTGTGCAAAGGAAGTGAGAACTCCTAGAAGGGGTCTTATAGCTACCACAGAGCTAAGAGACTTCTGGTCTAGTTTGTTGCTGAAGCCCAAGGCAAGGGAGGTTTAGCAGTTGAAGGACTGTCTGAGTGACAGTGAAGGTGTATACTCCTGGGGTGGGACAGACATATGGAGAATGAGGGTCTATGATTAGTGGGTGTAAGTGACTCCTGGGAGAGAATCCTTCCTTTGTAACTATGTGTCTTTCATTGAACTTGACTAGCCTAGGATTCCCTACCCGGTGGAGCTTAGTCCCATCTCAGGGGTGAACTACTACTAATAATGATGAGCAACGCAATCTAAGGCTAGCAGGTTCGTGGAAGGTCTGCACGTAGTTGGTGGAATTACTACAGTTTCAAAGATAAGTATCAGTTTGTTCTTAATATTATGTTTTTCATGCATGTGATGAGTATATGTTATCATGTATTCTGTTGCACATATGAATTATTGTTAATGTCCTTGATGATGTATATTAGCAGTAATCATGTGCTTACTCTGTATTTTTTAGAACAATATGTTAATTAGATTTATTATGCATGTTATATATATATATATATATATATATATATATATATATATATATAAGTATGAGAATGTTTCATGTAGTAGTGTTTCCCAGAAAGTGGGTTGATGGTCGGGGATGTTAAAATATGGTATCAGAGCCAAGGTTACAACACTGAGCCTGGATGGGCCATGTTAGTGGAAGTTGAAGCAAGAGTTTTGGAAAGAATTGTTGTCGAAGAAGACAAAATTCGAGTGATGACCCAAGGTTACAACACTGAGCCTGGATGGGACATATTGTTAGTTGAAGTTGAAGCAAGAGTTTCGGAAAGAATTGTTGTCGAAGTAGACAAAATTTGAGTTTTGACCCAAGGTTTCAATGCTGAGCCTGGATGGGCCAGATAAGTGGTCATTAGACCCAAGGTTTCAGGTGGAAGTTGTGTGAGGAAGAACCAATTTTTGGACCCTATAATGTTCCTAAGTGGCAATAGGTTGCTTGGCTATGTTACAAATCTCAGGAGGTGTAGCGATATAGTAAAATAACAACCAGTGTGGTATATGGCCAAAGGGAGAAAGAGATCTCAACACCACAAGTGTTGGAGATGTAGGATTTGTTTGGGAGGAAAGGAGATTCCTCATGACCGTCAGATCTCGAGCAGGTGCAGGAGAGTTATCCTGGAAACCTTTCGGGGATTCGACTATTGGGAAAAGCAATATGTGCTGGTGCACAAACTCTCGATGCCTGAAACTCTGATGTCCAAAAAATATCTACATCGTAGATTGTAGGAAAAGATCTTGACCATTGGATCAAGCAGAAGGTAGATCTTAATTTCAAAATTTCAGCAATCAGGAGAAACGAGATGTGCAGATGCACGAAATTCCAATGCCTGAAACTTTGAAACCAAAAATGAGCAGGGTGGGACTCGATGACATCACCAAAGGTGACATGGACCTTCCTACATCTACCACGTGCCACCGACTTAGTTGGTGAAAGATATACTACATGGGCCTGAAGGAAAAAGTATATCGGAATTTGGATGTCGAAAAATTGGGAAGAAACAAGTGTGGGAACTCCCGAGGTCCGAAGCCTCGAAGTCCCGAAAATTTTGAAGACATAAAGACCATAGTGGATTTCAGCTGTTGGATGATGGGTAAACATGGACTGTTGATCCACTCGACTTCCCGAGCTTAGTAATCGGAACTCTGAGAGATAGTTCTATGTTCTTTGAAATCTTCAAAGACCGAAAACCCGAGTAGCACCTAGTATTTTAGCGTTTGGTCACGGCCCATGATCGCATGGGTTGGGGACTAAGAAAGAGGGGGCTATCACCTGGAATTTTCAGAGATGAGCAGAGCTCGAAATATTCATGAAATCTAAACGTTTTCTTAAATCGGATTGGTTTTGAATGTGTGGAATTTGTTAAGGAGAGATGGCATGACAAATTCTGATTGTCTACACATTGTGATAGCAGAAGTTTGACGAGTGCCAGAACCAATTATAATTTCCATAGAGTGAAAATAAATGGAAGAGACACATAATGCTTCCAGTTTAGAAAATGAAAGAGAAGGAATGGACATCCACTTGGGAGTTGAAGGATCAAACTCCAATGGGAACGGAAAGGAGATAAATAAGGAAGGAAATATGAGGAAGATCATTGAAAAATTGCAGAAAGATGCCCAAGCTCACCGAAAAGATAGAAAAAAGCTCAGAAAAACTCCGGAAAAACAAGGTGAATTCAATGTAAATTTGCTAAAGATTTTGGAGAGAATAGAAAAGAAGTTGGATGAGAGTGACTCGAGCAGAAAAGGGAGTCACCAAAATTCTGAGGGGAGAAGGTCAAGGAGTGTTGGTAGACCCAAAGTTTCTCCAAGAGAAGGGCACACAGTAGTTCAAGCCCATCTCCTACCAGAAAGCACAAGAGATATGGAGTGGATGAACTGAAGGGAGAAATGAATAAGATTAAGCCTCCTACATTTGATGGAGAACATAAGAAGGAGGAAGATGCTGAAACATGGTTTCTTGGCATGAGGAAATATTTCCAAGTGCAGAATTATTCCTCTCATACAGAAGGAAGAATTGAAATGTATCAACTGAAGGGAAAGGCATCCATGTGGTGG
The DNA here is from genome assembly GCA_000966675.3 of Picea glauca. Taxonomy (NCBI): domain Eukaryota; kingdom Viridiplantae; phylum Streptophyta; class Pinopsida; order Pinales; family Pinaceae; genus Picea; species Picea glauca. The sequence goes on from JZKD02S1942901.1 coordinate 496,377, forward strand.
GATCATCTTGTGCAGGTGCAACACATTAGAGAGAAAGATATCACTTGGAAATAATTCAAGAGGTATTTCGAGAAGAAATACTTGACTAAAAGGTATTATGATAGAAAGATGAAAGAGTTCTTTGAACTCAAGTTGGGCAACATGACCATTGATGAATACAAACGAAGATTTTTGGAATTGTTGAAGTATGTTCCGTTCATCAAGGATGAGACTGTGAATATTCAAAGATATCTAAGTGGATTACCACCTTCCATTGGTGACAAGATTCAGTATGATTACCCAAAAACCATGGAAGAAACAATACGCAGGGAGAAATGTTTATATGAATAACAAAAAGAAAAGCCTACCTTCCAAAAGGCTTGGGAAGACAAGAAGAAATTTAAGATGGATTAGAGAAAGAAGGGAACTAAGAAACCCTTTTTCAGAAACAGTCCTTAGGGATAGCCATCTTTTAGAGAACCTAGAAAGGATGAAATGGGTGGAGAAATTCCAAGACATACACCTATGGAGTGTTGGGGTTGTAAAGAAAACCATAGGTACAGAGATTTCCCCCACAAAAATGATAAAGTGAGAGTTGTCCACAATGTTTAGCGTGCTGAAATAGTGGAGGACATGGGTAGTAGAATGCCAAGGATTTACGCAGCCCTGGACAACAAGTAAGATGAATTTCAGTCCCACATGATTGAAGTGGAAGGTATGATTAACAACCATGCCTTTACTATTTTAATTGATTAAGGGGCTATCCATAGTTATATAGATTCTAGAGTGGTGGAAATTTTGCATTTATCAAGAAGAAAACATGAAAAATCTTGGTTAGTGTAGCTAGCTACAGGAACCAAGAGGAAATTCACTGAGTTGGTTAATTCTTGTCATGTGGACATGAATGGACTGAGCACGAAGGCTGAATTGAAAATTTTGCCTTTAGGCTCTTATGATTGTTTAATTGGGATGGACTGGTTGGACCAACACCATGCCATCCTGGACAGTTCTAACAAGGCATTTACTTGCCTGGATGAGGAAGGGAATCAGAAAATAGTCCAAGGAATTTCCAGAGTTGTTGCTATCAGAGAAATCTCAGCAATGCATCTAAATAAGTGCTACAGAAAAGGATGTCAATTATTTGCAGTCGATGTGGAGGAAACACCCAAGCATAAGGTGTTAGGTATTAGAGATCATGCAGTACTAAAGGATTTTGAAGATGTATTTCAGGAGGTACCAGGATTACCTCCGAAAAGAGATATTAACTTCTTTGTAAACTTGATGCCTGGAGCAACTCCATTATCGAAATATCCTTACAGAATGAGTACACCAGAGCTGAAAGAATTGCAATTGTAGCTTGAAGAGATTTTGAATAAGGGGTACATACACCCAAGTGTGTCACCTTGGGGTGCCACGGTTCTATTCGTGAAGAAGAAGGATGGAACGCTGAGATTGTGTATCAATTTTAGACAATTGAACAAGGTAACTGTAAATAACAAGTATCCTCTACCGAGGATTGATGACCTCTTTGATCAGCTAAAGGATGCAAAGATATTTCTGAAGATAGACCTCAGGTCGGGATATCACCAGGTAAGGATTAAGGATTAAGACATTAGCAAGACTGCCTTTAGAACAAGTTATGGTCATTACGAGTTCACAGTGGTGTCATTTGGGCTGTCAAATGCACCTGTTGTTTTTATGTGCTTGATGAATGGTGTGTTTAGGGATTATCTAGACAAGTTCATTATAGTCTTCATCGATGACATTCTGGTGTATTCCAAGTCGGAGGAAGAGAATGCACAACATCTTAGAATGGTGTTGCAGGTGCCAAGAGAGCACCAAATATATACCAAGTTGAGCAAGTGCTCATTTTATCAAGAGAAGATCCATTACTTTGGGCATATTATTTCGAAATTTGGGATAGCGGTAGATCCTGAAAAGATTGAGGCCATCAGAGAATGGTTAGCGCCAAAGAATGTGACAAAAATTCAAATCCTTTATGGGTCTAGCTGGTTATTATAGAAGGTTCATCACAGGGTTCTCGAGGTTAGCTCACCCTATCACTTCCTTGCAAAGGAAGGAGAAGAAGTTTCAGTGGACAGAAGATTGTGGGAAAATATTTCAGTGATTGAAGCAACTGTTAACCAGTGCTCCAATTCTGAGGATCATAGATCCAAATGAATATTTTGTGGTATGCATCGATGCATGCAAAGACAAACTAGGAGGACTCCTCAGTCAGAATGGATTCGTAATTTGCTATGAATCTAGAAAGTTGAAAGAGCATGAAAGGAACTATACAACTCATGATTTGGAGTTAGTGGCCATCATTCATGCTCCGAGGAAATGGAGACACTACCTCATGGGAAGAAGGCTTGAATTGAGAATAGACCATAATGGTCTGAAGTATTTGTTTGATCAACCAATCTTGAACGTTAGGCAGAGTAGGTGGTTGGAATTTCTTTGTGAATACGATTTTGATATCAAGCATATAACAGGGAAGGAGAATAAAGTGGTTGATGCACTCAGTAGGAGAGTACACGAATTACATTCTACAACCATTAGCATGTATCAAACCGATATAAAAAGAAGAGTTTTGGAAGCTGCAAGTGAAGACTTGCAGTACAGGGAATTGGTAGCGAAGCTACAACAATATAAGATGCCGCAAGGAGTGGAAGATTATAAGTTAGAGACTGATGGAATAATTTTGTACAAGAATAGAGTTTATGTACCTAATGTCTAGGGTTTGAAACTTGCGATTCTGAGAGAAATGCATAGCATGCCTTATGCTAGGCACCCTAAATATCAGAAGACTGTGGCAACAGTCAAGAGCCATTACTTTTAGCCAAGTATGAAGAAAGAGATTGCAAAATACATCGCTAGATGTATGGAATGCCAAAAGGTTAAAGCTGAGCATAGGCACCCAGCTGGATTGTTGCAACCCTTACCCTTTCCTGAGTGGAAGTGGGAAGTGGTGATAATGGATTTCATCACAGTATTTCCCAGAACATGCAAGTAGCATGATTCAATTATGGTAGTGGTGAACAAGCTTATGAAAGTTTCCCATTTCATTATGTTAAAGGCTACTCACAAGGCAGTAGAGGTTGCTAATATTTTTATTATGGAAGTGGCACGGTTGCACGGAATTCCAAAGACAAATGTGTTTGACAAAGACCCAAAATTTACCTCAAATTTTTGGAAAGGGTTATTCAAGGGATTCAGAATGAATCTGAATTTCAGTACAACCTATCATCCTGAGTCGAATGGGCAGACAAAGTGAGTGAATCGAGTGATAGAAGACAGACTGAGGATGTATTTGATGGACAAACCATCGAAATGGGAAAACTACGAATTCACCTACAACAATGGGTATCAAGAATCATTGAAGATGAGCCCATTTGAAGCACTTTATGGTAGAAAGTGCAATACTCTAGTAAGCTAGGATAACCCAACTGATAGAGCGGTAGTTGGGCCAGAGTTGCTCAAGGAAATGGAAGAGCAAATGTTGAAAATTAAGCATAATTTGAAAGCTGCCCAAGATAGGCAGAAATGTTATGCGATAAAAATAGAACCCACAGAGATTTTAAAGTGGGAGATCATGTTTTCTTAAAGTAAAAGCCAATATAAGTTCCTTGAGGTTGGTAAACTGTTCCAAGTTGGTAGCCATATTTTGTGGGCCATTTGAAATTCTAGAAAGGATTGGGCCAGTTGCATATATGCTTGCATTACCTGCATCCATGACTATACATTATGTTCTTCATTTTTCGTTACTTAAGAAATATATATTTGATCCTAATCATGTGATTGACTGGAATGTGATCCAGGTGGAACAAGAAGGTGTCATGCAAGTGCATCCTGTGTGCATATTGGACCAGAAAAGCAAACAACTACGGAATCGAGCCATAGGACTTGTAAAGCTATAGTGGACCTGGTACGATCCTGAGGACGCGACATGGGAGCATGAAGATGCTATGCGATCAGAATACCTGCATATTTTTTAAGATTTTGGAAATCTTGCTAATGTTGTGTGAAAGTTGCACTAAGGATAGTGAAAAAATAAGGGGAGGGGATTGTAATACCCCAAGGACGTGACCCAATTGTATTATGAATTGTAATTATGTTTTATAGGCTGGTGAGCCAAGTTTATATAAGTTGGTGGGCTTATGTGTTTATTAGGCCAGAGAGCCTAAGTGTTGAAAGCTAAGAGCCTGATTTTTGTACATGTAATGATGCACATTATTAATATAAAAACATCTCTATGTGTGGACTGACAACGATGAATGAGTGATGGGGGACTAATCTTCCACAAATTCTGTGTAAGGGAGAGGGGGATGAAAGGTTGGGAGAAGGCATAATCTTAAGATATCAAGACCTTGGGAATAATAATTAAATATTATTCCAAACCTGTGTAAATGTTTATGTTTTATCCTAAGTTCCTAGAAGGGGGAAAGTGTGCAAAATGGGGAGCATGTAGCCCCAGGGAGATAGGTGTCGACCTGGGCATATGCAGTTAAAACCAAATAAGGGAGACGTGTTGGGGGTTCGACCTCCCATTTTTCCATCTTTCGTCTGAACTCGCAGGTGTCCATGATCAACCTCTGTTTTGGTGTTTTTTCTGGGGAATTATTACCTGAACCATTAAGTCTCTGTGTGGGATCTCTGTACACCCTCACTCATATCCAAAACCAAAACTGTGAACACATCCTATGTTGCATGGTTGAGAAACCTTAAATTGCTTGAGTCATGTTGTGTTATCCCAGTGGGTTGTTGTGGTCGTGCAGTTACTGACCATGTGAGTTTGCTTCCATTGACTATGCGTTGTTGAGCCTTGTTTTTGTGTCTTCACTGTGATGGAATTGGTCAAAAGAATAGGTTGCGAAGACTATGAGTGACTCTTTGCAGGTGAGAGAGTGTGAAGAGGAAGTGAGAACTCCTGGAAGGGGTCTTGTAGCTACCATAGAGCTCAGAGACTTCCAGTCCTGTCTGTTGTTGAAGCCCAAGGAAAGGGAAGTTTAGCAGTCGAAGGACTGTCCGAGTGACAATGAAGGTGTATACTCCTGAGGTGGGACAGGCATGTGGGGAATGAGGGTCTGTGAGTAGTGGGTGTATGTGACTCCTAGGAGAGAATCCTTCCTCTATAACTGTGTGTCTTTCATTGACCTTGCCTAGCCTAGGATTCCCTACTCGGTGGAGCTTATTCTCATCTCAGGGGTGGCCTACTGCTGAGAGTGATGAGAAGCACGGTCTAAAGTTGGGAGGTTCATGGAAGGTCTTCACGCAGTTGGTGGAATTACTACAGTTTCAAAGATAAGTATGAGTTTGTGCTTAATATTATGTTTTGCATGCATGTGAGGCTTATATGTTATCATGTATTCTGTTTTTCATATGAATTATTGTTAATGTTCTTGATGGTGTATATCAGCAGTAATCATGTGCTTACTTTGTATTGTTTAGAACAATCTGTTAATTAGATTTATTATGCATGTTATATATATAAGTATGAGAATGTTCTGCATAGTAGCATTTCCCGACAAGTGGGTTGATGGTCGGGGATGTTACATCATGCATGCATATTTTGGATGGTTCATGTGATTGCAGTAACCACACTTCTTCCCTTGTTTGGTTTTTCCACCTTTGGAACTTGAGGAATCATTGAAGGGTTTGGAGTATCCTTCCTTATTTGGCTATGCATTCACCTTTCCTTTGCCTTTATTTTTGTATTTAGGATTTTGAAAGCTCCTGCCATCATGCACAATAGGTGCATGTGCCTTGGGGGCCTTGATTATGCTCTTTTGAATGAGATTATCCTGCTCCTGCGTAAAATCCTCAATAAATTTTGACAATGAAGACATGGTCCATGTTGCTCCTGTGATGAATCTGTCAGAATGAAATGTGGAGATAAATACACTATATTGTGGTCCAAAATTTTCCATGATAGTAAAAATCAATTGTTTTTCTTCTTTGGATTCATTGATACCACAATATTTCAATCCATGGGGGAGAGATTTAAATTTGGTGAAGAAATATTGAATATTGTCAAAGTTTTTTGGATCCAAGGAGTTTAGTTCGACTTTGAGAAAATGGCCCCTCATTTCATCCTTCTTTCCAAAGAGTCCATCCAAGATGGTCCAGATCTCATTTGGTGTCTTGCATGCATCGATGTGAAACCACGGGTTGGGATAAATTGACATGCATCGTAGACCGTAAGCCTCATCCATGCGGTTGAAGTAATTGTATTTTTCCAACACTGAGGTGGGTTCTGATTATGTGGCCATGGCTATCCGATACAATCCTTTACCCATGAGCATGTGGGTAATTCTTGGTTTCTAGTCGAAGTAGTTATATGGCGTTAGAATTGCAGATGTTGGAGATTCCATCTTTCTTGTTTCCTTGTTTCATCTTCGGTACCTGAAAAAGAGTGTTGGTGATGACCCTTTCTAGCGGCTTGTGGTCTATGATACCATATAGAGTTTCTAAGATACTTTCACAAAATATCTAGCTAACAATGAATCATACACAACATGGAATGGTGTGAAGAGAAGAGACACAAATGGAGGAAATAATGAAAGAATTTATATTAAACGAATGAAAGAAATGATACAGTACAAGGGATATACTATGTATCACACAACTAAATCACCAGAGTAGTCAACTAATGCACATTAGGAGTGTTCTGGAGAGATATGACACACACTAGCAGCCACTGGAATCAATTGTCGCCTATTCCTAGTTAATTGGCCATGCAGTGGTTAGTTAACAAGCCAAATCATAGTGAAATGAGGAGGAGATCACTCACACATGTAGAATGTGCCTTACTAGTCAAGATCCCAATTCAAGTGTGCATTATTGGTGACGATCCCAAGGTTAGCATGCAACACTTGGTGATAAAGCCAAATTTGACATGCAACACTTCACTTAACTAGTCTAACTAAACGGTAACTGAGAGTTGACTGGAGGGTATGTGACACCCTTGTCCTAGGGAGAATATATTAGACTAAGGGACCCTCAACATAGCCAAATAAAATTAGGAAATGAAAATGAAAGGAAAATCCTAGGTGTGTGTAATATCTCCAACACGATGTTGGTTCCATTGTACATATGGCACACCATTTATGGATAATATTAATAATAATAAATTATCAACTTTAACAATGCATTAATATTTAATTAGGAGAAATGATAATGGCATGTTTCATTGGTGCATTTATGTAATGATATGCATCAATGAGTTTTACATAGTTTATTTTGTAAAAAATAATTAAGTTGAATATTTAATGGCTATTAAAAATGACAATTTAGTATTAGATTTTTTTATGTCATGTGCGTGTAAAGAAATTTCTATGTGAATAAGAGAAAATGATGAAGACGACAGTGGTAGCAAGTTGATACATATAACTTTCTACATGAGTGGAAGGCCCAATAGAGGGAGAGGAGTGTGTAACCTCATCCTATTACAATGTAGAATCATACATTTTTTAGGAACGCTGGCCTTCTCAAGCTTTTTTGGGAGGTTATATCCCCCAAGGGGAACATTAGACTATTGACATAGTTGATCCACTGATGGGATCACGATAGGTAGGCATTCAAGTCTGGTGTTGATCTATGGTATCAACCCATAGAATATGTTATTTATTTAATCATTGGGATGTCTAGGATGGATAAAGTTTTCCACATTTTCTCAATATACCACTTGAAATCACAGGAGAGGTCCATTTGGCATATGTGTAGGGATATGTTAATGTGGCCATAATTGACCTCATTAGATTCTAAGTTGCTAGAGGCCAGTTTCCAATGTTCTTATCATTAATGAGATTTCAACCCAATAACATATTTCAAACATGAATATGAGATATTCCTTGAGTGCATATTGAAGCATGCATGATGGTATTATTGTTGGAATGGAGATACACAGATCACCCTTAGCAAGCAATAATGTACAACTTGGAATGTTAGTCAATTTTATGAGGTTGATTTAGTAGTATTTTGAATAGGAAAGAACATGGAATGCACATGTGATGGATTCCAACATCTATGGGATAACTAAACTATGCCAAATTCAAGGTCTCAATTCTACATTAGTTAAACATCGTTGCATTTTTATAACCTTAGCAAGTAAGGTCAAGTGGAGATATCTAGGACTATCCCCTGTATAACTATTTAGATTCTGAAAATATAATGTTATACTGGATACAAGAGATAGCATGAGATCCTTAGTGAAAACCATTCTTATGGTCTATCATTTTCCTTATTTTAAGCTTGATAGTAGGACAAATGCCATATAAAACACTTTTCCATTTTCAAACATTTATATTATGAGTATTGAATCTATTGACAGTTGCAAACAACTATGAATGTTTTAGTGATATGAGTACAAATTTTAAAAGATGACATAGAGAAATTTATTGTCAAGTGAATTGTGTCTTCGATTGTGTGTTTTTGTTAACCACGAGTACACATTTGTGACAAAATTGGAGACTAAAATTAAAAATATGTATCTAGTTGATTATAAAAGAAGAGCTCATCATAAAGTAAACTTAGTTTTGTTAATGTTCTCCACATGATCTTTGTCCACATGATCCTTGCTACATGGGGATGGATTTTAAACTTAGAAGAGGACTTATTCTAGATCATCCATGATACATGGGGTTGGATTTTAAACTCATTAGAGGGCCTATTCTAGTTCATACATGATACATGGGATTGAATTGTAAACCTATCAAAGGACATTTTCTAGTTCATCCATGATACATGGGATTGAATTTTAAACCTATCAAAGGACATTTTCTAGTTCATCCATGATACACGGGGTTCAATTTTAAACCTATCAAAGGATATATTCTAATTCATCCATCCTTAACACATCTTTCTTTTGTTGTAATAATGAATTGAAGGCTACCTTGACTCATTGGAATATGCCCTCCCACTTTCCTTCCATCTTGCTAATAATATTTAAGGCCTCATTATGTTTTCAATTATTATCCATCATTAGGACATCCTTGGCCTCTTGAATCCTTGTAGTTATAAGGGAAATAAATGAAGAATAAGAACTTACTAATATAGGATCCATCTCACCTGCAAACAAAATAACAAGATCCAAAAAATCTAGGATTTCAATCAAAATCAGAAGAAGAAATGTTGGATTTAGGACCTGTTGAAGATACTACCACAAAACTAGTTAGGCGAGTAAAGAAAATAATGTCCTATTTTTCATCGGGTAAGATATATATACAACCTTCCTATTGTAGTATTCAAAGGAAAATTTCTAAATTAAGGAAATAAAACAAAGATTTAAGACAATAGTTGAAAAATCTCAAGGGACAGTTAGGAAAACAAAAGTCTCATCAAGGGTTGGATACTCTAGTCCAATCCCTAGATGAATATGAATGGTCACCTTATGTGACCTATAAGGATGACCATGCTAAGGAAACACTAGCTACAAAAGTGATGAATACCATAGTTATTGCAAAATCAATTGTGAAAAATTGAATTGATGAATTAATCACCACTTATTATATGTACACTTCCTCTAAACCTTCTTCTAGATCCACCACAAAAATTGTTGGGTCCCCTACATAGTATATTGAGTCCCCCATGGAATTTATTGGATCACCTATACAACTTATTGGATCCCATATTGGTTGCATTCTATAACTAATATTGAAATAATAGATGATGTTTCTATTAAGTTGGTAGAACAATCTACTGTTGGTTCTCCTACCACTGAAGAAAATGTTGAAGAAGGAATTTCTCAACCCATAGTCACTTAGGGGGATAAACAACTAGTTATTACAACATCCATTATTGATGCTCATAAAAATAAGGTAATAAAGGATGATAAGCCTTCCATATGAGTTAAAACAAAGGAGTAGTGGTATAGCCATCCTCCTGATCAAGATCTAGAAAAACAAATAGATTCCCTTATTATTCATATAGTGGAGGTACGAACATATTCCCTTATTGTGCATAAAATAGAAGTACAAATAAATCCCATAGATGATAATGATTCTCTTAAAATAATAAAGTTGAAAGAAAAATATTCTAAGTGGAAATATGTAGCTATGGCATATAGCAGAGGAGTAATGTGTATAGAAAAACATACATAGACTGTGCATAATCTAAGAGAAAGATGGGTTGAGTTCATTTCCATTGATCACATAAAGTGGGACAAATATAAAGAAGGAATAAAGAAATTCATAAAGATTGAAGCAAGAGAAAAAACACTAGAGGAAGAGAAACATCATGTAAGTACTCTTGGTCAATATATTCTAAGTTGCAGAAGGCCATCTCCTTCTTATGTTGTATTCTTACGGGAGAAACATTTTTCATTCCAATTTTGAGCGATAATAGTGGGCATGCTACATGATCTTAGGTCTGTCAATTCATTTATGAAATCTTATTCCCATTGCAATGAATCGGATAAAAATTTATTATGTGAATTATATCAGTATGAAATTCTCTTATTTCATGATAAAAAATGGAATATGAAATTGTTTGTTGCTTATGTACAATCAAGGGACCCTTTCACATATTTCATGTATAATTAGTTACAATGGAACCAAACAAAAACCACCATTGTGCATAATGAACAAAGTTGTAGTTTGTGGGTGCAAGGGGAATACCCCAATCCTCAATTCATACTTGGGAAATATCATGAGTTCCCTAAGTCCTTTGTGCATAATGAACAAAGTTGTAGTTTGTGGGTGCAAGGGGAATACCCCAATCCTCAATTCATACTTGGGAAATATCATGAGTTCCCTAAGTCCTTTGATATAGTATCAATATTTGTTGCAACTCGACAAGAGGTGATGTCCTATTGCATCAAACACATAAATCATATGAATATGGATGCACTATTGGTTTGTAAGAATAGATGGGATAGCTCCGATGAAGACATTAAAAGACGAGACCCATTTTATTATCCAAATGTTTATAAATCCTTAGGAAGAGTTGATCGATAGATTTCTTTTCTACAAATATGTGGTACAAGATGGGTTGGACTCAAGTTTCACTTTCCTCTGATTTGGATGCTTGCACCAAAATATAAATTTTGTTATGAAATATAACCACAAGTTGAGGCCAAGTTTTGGCAAGTGATTGAGCAACATTTTGGGTATAACACATAAAAATAAAAAGGGCATCTTACTTATAGTATCAAGAACCTTCATCGAAGACATTCATACTCATATTCTAACTCATATTGAGTAGAGGGGTCACATGAGAACATGTAATAATTTTAGGTGGGGGGAATGATGTGATCATGTTTATATCACCTTTTGTCATTTTGTTTTCACACTTCATTATTCCTTTTTCACCTATTTATATCTATAACTATAACCATTTTGACTCAATTATCATTCATGTATACCTTGCTCTATTTTATTGGAAATTGAATTAATCATGTAGTAAATTTGGCAGAAGTGGTGTATTTTGTGCCTAACATGTAGATAAAGTTTCTGCAGATAGGATGCATGCTACAAGATTCAAAGGAATGGTGTGCTGTGGAAACAATAGAGTGTTACAGAACACTATTTTCTACAAATCATGTCCTAATAACAAAGTCTCATTTTCTACAAAATTGTGAGGTTCCCCATTTCCTATGGATCCATTCATATTGTGTATTGTTGCAAATCGCAACCAATGAAACCATTTTTGTGAGTCCTAGTCATCAAAACTGCTGATGAAAATTCAGGAAAATGAACATGCCACTTGTCACTGTGGACAAACAACATAAGTTTCTATGTTATTCGAGCAATTTTCTACTATGATGGTGAATGCATATATGCCTTCGAATGTGGTTATGAATCATATCTAGAAGAATTAATAATATGCTATATTCCCACAATGGATTCAGTTGCTTAGTTATGTTAGATGCTTAGTTATTTACTATTGTGACTATGTAATTGAATAAGATGCTCTGTTTTGATTAAATTGTTGTGACATATGTTAGCATCCACTTGAAGAGTCACCAATTCTTCAAGTGAGAAACTCATCATTTCCATTCAATGATTTGCTTAGTCAAATAAATTAGAAAGTAACGATTGCCTCTTAGATAAAGAAGAAAATTTATATATCCAAAACAATAGAAGAGGATATTGTAGAAGTAGACACAAAACAAAGTTTTTGTTGTAAATATTATATTTTATTAATACAATCACATTTCCTCAGTCTTGCATATGATAGTTTCATTACTGAAGAAGACTTATAATTGTAAAGATTCTCTATACCTCGCTCGATAGAGAAAGGGCCCGCTCTAATGAAAATTCGTGATGTTTCTCCATTTTGTTTATATTTTTATACTGTATATTTATGTTTTGCATCTAACTACTTAAATGTTTGTCAAGTTAAATTTATTTCTTGTGTTCTATTTATAATTGATTTTTTAATTTTTATTTTTGTGTGTGTGTGTGTGTTTTATCAAGCATTGATTTCATTATAAGTTAATGATACATTGGTATAGATATCATGATACAAAACCTATGAATACAAATCATCAACTATGTTTTTGATGTTACAATTTCTTTCTTTTCAGTTAAATAGAATTGGGTTTCTAGGTAATTTTTAACAACATGATAATAAATGTCCAACTAGCTCATTAACCCCTAATCCTTTTGTATATTTTGCATGACACCTCACAAGCTTACAAGCCCTGTGTTGACAATTAAGTGCACGAGTAGACTAGATGCACTACTAGGAATTAATAGGGTATATAGTAGACTAGCTTATTTCCCAACAACCTATTCAAGCAATGGTTAATGAAGTAGTCAAGGTGATGCAATATTTCACTGATCCCACTCTTCTTTTGGAGGGTGATGTGTCTATTGACCATGTTTAATTTCCACCTATTCAAACAATGGTTAATGAAGTGGTCAGGATGATGCAATCTTTGGATGATCCCACTCTTCCCTTGGAGAGTGATCAACCTACTAAAGTGGTCAAGCTTATGCAACATTCGACCGATCTCACTCTTCTTTTGGGGAGTGATGTTTCTACTGGCCATGCTTTCTGCATTTCTAGTTTAGAACCTTCTAAACAAGGGGTTGTTACGCTCACTTCAAGCATGCTCCCTCCAAGTTCAAGGATGGTTTACTTTGATGGGAATCATATTTTTGAGCCTCGCCTTCCTAACAAGGGGGAATTCCATTCACTTCAAGCATGCTCCCTCCAAGTTCAAGGATGATTTCCTTTGATGGGAATCATCTTGTTGAGCCTCACCTTCCTTCTTATGCACCCATCCAAATAAGGTTTGAAGTTAATTCAACAAACATTTATTGATGTATAGTAAGGATCCTTTGCAATTATTTTATCCTCCTTAGTTTGGAAATAATTGGGTTCTCCCAAGATTGTGTTAGATACTAGTCAGCTGTTGGCTTTTGTGACAAAAGACCTAGTGAATTGTTGGGGATTCTTCCTTAGTTTCCTATCATGACAGGTGGGGAGATTTTCCTAGTCGATATGATAGTGGGGAATGTCCCATTGGACTTCAATATTCTCTTTGGGTGTGATTATGTATATGCTATGAATGTTGTGGTGTCTATGATTTTCTGGGTGATGCATTTTTTTCATAACAGAAACATTGTCACTATTAATCAAATAATAAATTGCATATGATAATCACCATCTTAATTCAACTTTAGCTTAGGATACCTCTTTGTATGTTCCTATTATTTTAGTGGACTCTAGGCCACCAAGAGGGAATTATGTGGCATCATAATCTTGGTGGTCAATTTTTTCTAATAAAGATCCTTTACACTCACGTTTTCCTTCTCAGGATGTGGTCCCAGTAATTGATTAGGTGATTTATCCAATGGAGGCATGGGAGACCTTGCTTCCCCCTATTAGATCAAGGGACTATGATTTTCCTCTTGAGTCTTTGTTGATAGACTCTACCATATTTGATCATTATATCCATCACTATATGGAATATTATTAGTTCACTTCACCCATCTAGGTCGTCAATCCTCCTATTTCACACAATTAATTAGATGTTGAATTGAAGTATGCATCATGCTGTAAGATTGTGGGAAGACATGCATCATATATTATTCTTTCTTCATGAACTAAGACTTTATAGGTTGAATACCAAAGAAATCCTTGGCCTAATCCTAACAATAGGCTCTAACCAAGGAATTCCTATAAATAAGATGCAAGGTTGTGTGGTGATTTGTACCATATTGTACTTTTAAGGTATGTTGTTTTTAAGTTTTGTATTCTATAACACAAGTTGTTATAAAAGGTTTATATATTGTATTTGTTAACTTCTAGATGATTGTTTTTGGGCATATATACAAGACTTTGGAAGCATTTTTTTTGGAATTATTTCATCACTTGGGTACTGACAAATAATGAACTAAAAAATGGAATATGTGTTATTTTTTCCACCTTGAATTTTACAATCTTGGTTCCCTATTCCACCTTAGGATACACCCCACTGATTATTTGTGACATGAATCCTTCTTGTTGTTTTAAAGTATCATAATTTTCATGGTAGAGGATATCGTGCATGGGAGCCTTGCTTAAGGCCTTGTTTTCCATTTTGGCGCCAATGCCAAAGTTGTTCATAGGTTTGGGATCCCTCTTATCCCTTCCACGACTTTACGTTGAATCCACATGACTTCTTCTCAACCTATTTTCTAGCCACTTCCCATGGGGCTCCCATTTTTAGATTTCAAGTTGTATTGTTGCATTACATACTGTCGTTTGTTCTTTTGAGCCTAATGCCTACTATAGTTTTCCATTTGTTGTTTATTTCTTATGCATTCTCTTCAACTATTTTCCTTTTCATTTTCTACCTCTGCATCTCAAAACCCTATCCTTGGAGGAAACATCCAAATGAGTGTCCATATCATATATTCCCTTCCTACATTTTGTGAAGGTATGTTCTATGTGCTTGGAACTAGTTTTCTTTCCCCACGACAATGATTTCCTCTAATTATTTTAGCATTCTTTTCTTATTTTTTTCAGGATTTAATAATATGAAAAACACACAAAAAATCAAATACGATGAAAAGAGAGAGAGGGTGGAAATAATAAATATCTTTGTTTTGTTGGCAGTTGGCTTCAGTTATTTTTCACTTGAAAAAAGAACCAAGTTTTGAGTCATCTACTCAACAAGTTGGGTTTTAGTATGGCCTTAAGAAGTTGAACCTTTATTTTGAGTTTATTACTCCTCTAACTGGTTACTCTTCCTATCACTATGGAAATTATGTCAGTGCTTCATGTGTCACAGACTTATATTATTGTTCTACTTTGTGTCAAATGTTTCCCAAGTCACCATTGGATCGTGCTTAGGTCTAAGGGAAGTTATAGCCTATGTCAACCATTCATTATATTTCCTTACCATCCATTTCTTCCTTCCTCGTTGTCAATTTGTTATCTGTACTATTTGTATCTTTGTCCTTTGCTTTTTCTAGTAAGGAATGCCCTAATTAACTTTTCATTTGCAAGTCATCTATTATCAATTGCAACACATGGATCTGAGAGTTTGACCTAGAGTTTGTAGCACCCTGAACCTATTTCCATCATCAACATGTTACTTAGTGCTCAACATATGGCATTCATCATTGGTCGTTGAATGAGTGACTTCCCATCTGTTTTACATCAAGGCCGTTATTCACATATTGGGACTTGTGATGTACCTTGGTTTCCATTTTCATCAATGGTGTAAGTCCTTACCTCTGTCAATGGAATTCATTATTGGTCGTTGCTTAGAGAGTCTCTTCCATGCACTATTCCATCTCGTGCATGTGACAGATGTACGTAGTGGTATGTTCTTCCATCCTTCATATAAGACCTTATAAATCAATATCCTTGTGTTAGATTATGGGGGATGCTTTAATTCCCTCCTTCCAACGTATCTCCTACTATTAAATTTGACTCATTTGATTTGGGAGTGGGATCTAGAGACTTTATAGTACCTTGGCGATTACAGTCATCAATGGTAGGATCCCTCACTATTAGTAGTGAGAATACATCAATTTCCCCAGATTGATAGATTCTACAAGTGTTTGACCACATATAATATATTCTCACTTGCTAGAATATACTAGGTACCTTGATGCCCATTATCATTGTTGATGGGTTGTATTGTGTTCGTTAATGTTATACACTAATGATTGGGAATCAAATGTTTTCTCCCATGTTTTCCATTGGTTAATTTATTCACATGGTGTATATTCATACATCTGGTGGGTTTGGATTGAAGACCTTGGGACTTAATAACATTTTCTATTTATGTTGATTCATGAGTTGCACAAGACAATACCACTCACCCATGTGACATTGGTTCTTTTTTAGGATCAGTCTTTTCATCTCATTGTTCCAATCATCCTCCTGAAATATTCCAAGATATAGATCCATTGTGTATTTCTTCATGGCTATGATCTTTTGTTGACATGGATCCACTGTCTATATTTTTGTGGACAC
>JZKD02S1942901.1:512801-524161 GCA_000966675.3 Picea glauca
TATATATATATATATATATATAGAATGTTGGGTGATCAAATTGTACTTTATCAAGAGGGAAAATGAATGAAGACACATAAATTGTAGAACCACATTGTGCTTGGAGATGCACACACAAGACATGGAGTGGTATCTTTTTAGTATCCCTAGTGAAGCATGGAATTCGTTGAGATATATATGATCATCATTGACCATATCAAGATGATCAATTTATGCCTAAAATCCATTATTTGATTCCCAACAATCAATTTTTTATGTGTCTAAAGCATAGGAGCACAATCTATTGAAGGGTGGAATGAATAATTTGAGGGCTTTGGAAAGTGAAAAATTGACACTAGTGTATTGTTGTTGTGGATGGAATGGAAGATTCCAATACATAGTAATTCCATGGGTTTCTTCTCTTATCTTTTGTCAATATGGTCTATAATTCCAATGTCACAATATGAATGTAAATGATCTAGTGTACATGATTTGGTGTCCATGATTGACTACACCTAAGCATGGGTATGCCCACCTCAAGAAGAAAGTAATCTAATGCCTTGGTTTTTTTGTAGGTACTTTCTTGATCCAAATCCCAATGAACTCCACTTGGCCCCCACTCACCTGCTTCCTCCACAATATCGTAACATGTACTTCGACCATTAGCTCCCCTTTTGACCTCACACATTAGGGAGGATATTGTATATCATCGTTTTCCACCATAATGGATAAGATGATTTTCTTTTTCCTTTATCCCTATCATATCCATATTTGTCTTCTTGGGCCCACTTAGAACTCTGCTAAAAAAGTCTTCTTGGAAATCAAATCACACTTATGGATCATTAAAGGAGTACATACTCACCCTTTCCCTTTATAAAAGGATTGAGTTCCTTTAAAAATCATTAAAAAAAAAATGTGAAAATTATGCACACCTGAGTGGGGTTTACACGAAAACTAACTTTGTAAGTCCCTAAAACCCGTGGAAAAATGGTCTCAACCATATTGAAATGGTATAAAAGAGACCTAATGGAAGGAGAATGTTACAAGAACTATTTTTATATCAAAGTTATCCTCTAGACTAAGTAGTTAGAGCCATCATATTCCTACAGTTTTTATGATCCTCATCTCCTAGGAAATCCCTATTTCATGAAATTTTCATCTCCCATGCTTGTTTTGAAGCCTACGATAACTTGATATACCTCATACCTATATGGAGAAGAGAGAAATATTTTAAGTAGTCCTAAGTGGCTTGGCGATGGAGGAATCTGAATGACAATTATAGACAATTTCAATAGCAAGGTCATATATACATTTCATATATCGTTGTTGTTTCAATAAAATGAATATCTCTCTTTTTTCCCTCCCCTAAATGATAAGTTATTTTTTTCAATTTGATCTCTTTTCAATATTTATTTGTGTTTCTAATTCACGTGTTAAGAGTTAGTTAGAGTAGTTATTTCACATTTCTTTTTGTTTCTACCAATTGTTTGAGGAAGGTTTTACTTTTATGTGTGTAGGTTTGCAAGCCTGGACATGAGCAAGGAGGATTGAAGCAAGGAAATATTTCGAGGCTCATCTCCAACTAAATATGAAAACTACGTGGCAAGAAAAATTTAGGGTCTAAATTTCGGCCATGGGCTAATTTTCCATGATTTTTCCCAAACAAAAATTCACCAATATTCGCCCCAATTATAGAGAATATAATTATTCTACCTTAAAAATAGCCCAAATTTCATAGAAACTATATGGAATCCTTATAAATTTGAATATTTTACAAAAAATATCGCCAAACATTTTATAGTTTTCATATTAAGGACTATTAAGATCCCCCAAGGTTTCTACAATTTCAGATAAGTTTTCATCCTTAAAATTATTCTTGCTAAGTGAGTCCCTCATAACTAATTGGTATTTATGTCAAAATTGTTGTAGGATACTCTAAGGAAATATTTGCATTGTTCTTTAAATTTCCTCTTTGTTAATGGTTATCCCTAGCCATAGGATAGTTTTCATCCTCGTCATTGATTACCAATCCCTTTGTGTTCTTGGTGTTGGTTACTCCAATAGATTTTTCAATCTGTACATGGCTTAATAATATCTTGTTCCTTGTCTAGCAGGCCTATAATTCTATTATAAGTTTTTCATTGATTCAATATGTTCATCCAACTAGATCTTACTTCCATGATTTATGTGCTCAAAATGAATGGGGAATCAAAGTTGGTAATTTCTTTATTGAAGGGATACTATAAAGAAGGGAATATAACTCTTAAAGAAAAAAATAAATGGGCTATGGAGATAACTTAACATTTTAAGAGCATACAATTATGCAAAATAGATACATGCATGTATTTATGTATACATATAGATAGTGCATTTATTGATCCATTTGATATCATACCCTTCAAATTGCATACATGGCTAGGTCCACATATTTGAGTTATGGACCTAACATGGATTCTACTTGGTTTTGAGGTAGTCAAAGCATAGCCCAACTTCTAGAGAAAATAACTATCTCATATAGACACAAACTTCATTATCTAATTGGAGAACACTTAATATGTACTAATTATAGGAGTGATTTCTATGTTGATTATGGTTTTTTTTAACTTAAGATCATTTATTTTTGGGAGCCATATAAACATATTTTTTATCTCACTAATTGGATTTTGGAATCAACTGGAACAATAGGATTTGCTGGAACACCACTTGGAACACTAGAAAATGTTTCAACGTCCAAAAGCTATTAACTTATAGTAACACTAGCTAACATCGGAAAACTTATTGGAACACCAAGGGATGTAGGAACACCATTAGTGGGAACAACAGGGAAAGACGGAACACACCTTCTTGGAACAGAATCTTATATGGGAACTGCAACTTAGTCAACTGGTGGAATTGCATCTCGATCTCTAACTCGCTCTCTAATAGTAATTGTTGTCGGACAGCTTCCGTTTGTATCCAAGTGATTGGTAGCTGGAGGTCTAATTACCTTGCCAACAGAATGGCAGTTCATGAGGCAAGCCACGGAAGCAAGGCAGTGATAGAACGGAAGCAAGCAGGTTAGCGAGAAGGGAACAGGATAGGGCTAAAAAGAGACACAAACTTCATTATCTAATTGGAGAACACTTAATATGTACTAATTATAGGAGTGATTTCTATGTTGATTATGGTTTTTTTTAACTTAAGATCATTTATTTTTGGGAGCCATATAAACATATTTTTTATCTCACTAATTGGATTTTGGAATCAACTCTGGAAATGGCCGCTTTAAGTAAACATCTTCTAATTATCCTTCCTATAAATACCAAAAATAATATCAAAATGTATAATGATCCATTTTAAAATAATAACCAAGATTATCCTCCCTACATAACCATCCACCTATCCCTACTTAGGATTGCATCTTATCTTTAATATATAGCTCTTGTCTCTTTACAATGTAGTACCCCTATTGGAGTAGTTTATTGCAATCAAAGTTATCAATCAACCATAATAAAGGGTCTAATGTACCATCAAAGAAGGGCCAAATCATAAAAGAGAATATCAAATAAACGTGTGTCCATTACATTGTTCCACATTGTCAAGTCAAGCCAATATCTTGCACAAAGAAAAAAAATCACAATAGACCAAATCTTGTAGAAATTCCCACATTTGTATATAAATGTGACACATGCCATTTTAAACTCGTCAAATATCATTAATCTCATCAAACATGTAAAATACTTGGAGATCTCCCATAACCTTGTATAAGTATTTTCTTATCCATATATTCTTCATTAGGTTAATGTCAACATATTTTTATTTTTTTATTATATTTTTCTGTTTTCTCATTTTTTATTTATTTATTTTAGATTATTATAAATAAGATTTTGTTATCCTATGCATATCTTTTTGAATGGATTAGTTTATTTATTTATTTTGATTTATTTTAAATTACTATATATATAATTATTATAAATTAAACTTTTTTAATAAAAATAGAAAATAAACTATATATTTTTATATTTTTTTACTGTAAAAAATAATCTTACGAGATTTATTTTTGCATCTTTCATTATAAATGTTATCTATTTTTATTTTATTAATAAAATAAATTATTCAAAACCATTGTATGTCTATTTCTTATGTATGTTTCCACTTGTTTGTTATTTCCTTTGCAAACACAATATTGTTTATTCCATGTTCTCATATCTAACTAATACATTTTGTTTAATAATCTTTTGCAATGAATAGGAGGATATGTTTGTTATTTGCTTCGCACACATAATATTATGTTTGACCTGTTTTAAAAAATATAAATAATTTATTTTTACAATATATGGAAGGATATTTTTTTCATTAATAATTCATAATTATATAAAAACTATATGTTTCACATATTTTCAAAAATATGACTAATTTATTTTTGCAATATATGGAAGGATATTCTTTTTCATTGATAATTTATAATTATATAAAAACTTTATGTTTGATATATTTTCAAATATAAGATTCATTTATTTATATAATATATATAAAAAAAATATTTTATTTTATTGATAATTCATAATTATATAAAAACCATTATAAGTAGATTAATGTTATTTATAATATTAGTTGAATATACATAATTTACATTATAAACTTGTATCAAATATTTTTGTTTCTACACAAATTAAATTCTAATTAAATTCTATTTATAAATAGTCATTTACAAAATTCCATTTATTAAATAAAATTTTAAATGAAAAATCTAATTATTTTTAGAAAGTAATGATTTCTTATGAAATAGCCAAGTTTGAATCTTCTTCCACATTTCAAAGAATTGTGTAAGTGGCCATTCGTGTAGCCTTATTAGCCAATCTTAAGATAAAGAGACGTTTTATGGTGGGTAGCCTTATTAGCCAATCCCAAGATAAAGGGACATTTTATGGTGGCAAACACCACTATTATTTAAGAATTTCATAAAATCAATAATATTAATTCGATCTAATGTTTAACTAAATTTCCAAATATTTTGGATTTTTTTTTATTAATTTTTTTATTTTATTTTGATTAGTTGAAAATATAATTGTATTAGTTTAAAATAAAATTAAAAAGTTGAATTCTACTAAACCACCAAAATTTGAGAACCTGATCAATAAAAATATGATGATGAGAGTTGGTCTTCAAACTTTCTAAGTTATAATCCTAAATAGTGTGAGTTGATTTCATAGACTAGTCATAATTCACCTCCTAATGTCATAATTTGCTAAAAGGTGTTTGCAAGAAGATGATGGATGAAAAAGTGGCCAGACCTTCCCCAAACACCATATTCTAGGAATTTGCGTGCATTCTTATGGAGTGATTTTATAAAAGATTTATAAAAGAACCCTACCTAGTTGTGTGTTTTTTTAGGGAAATTGAGCAAAATTGAGAGAAGAAAGTGAGAGCTTGCAAAATCAACCCTCACTCTGCTCACATGATATTCAATTGATATGTATTTTTATAGAATTTCATTTTTTTTAAATTTCATAATTTGTTTAAATGATTAAAAAATAAACCTAAATTTAATTTTCTTTTATTAAATTGTAGCACACTTAATCAATATTGAGCCCAAAGAAAACCCTAACCCAACATCACCATAGGAAGACACACAAAACCCCAACCCACAAGAGAAAAACATAAACATGGAAATTGATGCAAGGTTGAGGTATCTTAGAACCCCTGTACAAGACTTACGAAATGCCAAATAGCTCTCACCATTCTCACTAGTCATTTCCCTAGACACCATTGTATCTTCCATTGCAAATGTAGAAGGTCAATTAACTAACATTTCTTATAACAGGGCTAGGATATATGAATATTATAGGATAGAGCTAGATAAAAAGTAAACACCATTGTATCTTCCATTGCAAATGTAGAAGGTCAATTAACTAACATTTCTTATTACAGGGCTAGAATATATGAATATTATAGGATAGAGCTAGATAAAAAGTAATTTAGAGACCTAAACATTTCAAAACAACATTTGATAACATTGTTTATTAATCCTATCCTATAACTTTAAAACAACCACCACTCACAAAAAGATACATTTGTATGGACTCCATTTTTAAACAATTAGATGGATAGGTAGTTTATGGTATTTGACAAATCTCCATGCACTAATAGAGTGTTCTAATTTGCCAATGCGGAAACACAAATTAACATAAGACAATCAATAAGAATGAAGACAAGAAACAAAACAATTTACGTGGTTCACCCACTAGTTGGGCTACGTCCACCAAGCATAGGTACCGGTTGTCTTATTATTCAACTAATGGAGATTACAGTAGGTTCACACTCCTCACTCTCTCAGCCTCTACGGACATACACCAATTTATAGCAATGTACATTAGAAACTGATTATTAAATGTAATCTCATCCATATTCTAACTTGGTCGTATTGGTTACAACCAACATCGGATTATAGGATCTGAAATCCTATTCATGGATGAATTCGTTGTCACCATTTCCAACAATATCCACTTTGACAACAATTAACATGATACCTTGCTCCTGCTTCTATTCATCACCTTTTTTGCAAACCAAGAGAAGCCAAGCACCATCGTAGCTTCTCTAACAGTACGGGTTTTGTGAACATGTCTGCGTAGTTCTCTTTTGTATGCACTTTCTCAAGAGAGACTCCACCTTCATCGATGACCTGTCTTACAAAATGGTACCTGATAGGTATATGTTTTGTTTTACAGTGATAGGTTGAATTCTTAGCCAAGTGAATAGCACTCTAACTGTCACAAAGTAACTTTACTTTGTCCTGCATCCTTCCAAACTCACCAAACAAACCTTTCAACCAAATTGCCTCTTTGCAAGCATGTGAAGCAGCTACATATTCTACTTCTGTAGTGGATAAAGAAATAATGTTTGTAGCTTTGACATCCAACTAATAGCTCCACCTGCAAGAGTAAAGACATACCCTGAAGTCGGCCTTCTCTTGTCCAGATCACCTGCAAAAACAGAATCGACATATCCACAGACTAACTCACGACCACTGTTATAGGTGATATAGAAATCACTTGTGCTCCTCAAATATCCAAGCACCCATTTCACTATTTCCCAATGCTCTTTACTTGGATTTTCCATAAACCTGCTGACAACCACAACTACATGTGAAATTTCTGGCCTTGTACTAACCATTGCATACATTAGACTTCCTACTGCATTAGCATATGGTATTCGAGACATATATCCCTTTTCTTCTTTTGTACTCGGACATAAACTTGAAGAAATCTTAAAATGGGAAGCCAAAGGGATTGAAACTAGTTTCACATCGTTCATACCAAACCTCAAAAGTATCTTCTCAACATACTTTTGTTGTAACAACCAAATCTTACCATTCCTCATGTCAATAAATATCTTCATGCCCAAAATCTACGTTGTTGCTCCTAGATCTTTCATATCGAATGTCCTAGCCATCTGAGCCTTTAACCTGTTGATCTCAGTTATGCTTTTTCTTGCTAAAAGCATATCATCAACATACAACACTAAGATAATGAATATGCCATTATTCAATTTCTTAAAGTAGACACAATGATCATACTCACTCCTTGTATAATTCTGGCTCACCATGAAAGAGTCAAATTTCTTGTACCATTGTCTGGGTGACTGCCTAAGACCATACAATGATTTCTTGAGCCTGCAAACAAATTTCTTGCTGTGATTTTGAACGAACCCTTCTGGTTGTTCCATGTAAATTTCCTCATCCAAATCTCCATGTAAGAAAGCAGTTTTAACATCTAGTTGCTCCAACTCCAAATCAAGCAACACAACTAATGCTAACACAATTCAAATTGAAACAGTCAAGTTACAACTGGGGAAAAAATCTCATGAAATTCAATACCTTCTTTCTGAGAATACCCTTTCACAACTAGCCTTGCTTTGTACCTTTCCACCTTATCATCAACACCTTTCTTCAGCTTGTAGACCCACTTGCAACCTACAGTTTTCCTGTCTATTGGAAGCTCTACCAGGTCCCATGTAGCATTCCTCTATAATGCTTTCATTTCATCCTTCATCGCTTCTTTCCATTTATCACTGTTTGAACCCTTCACAGCTTCCTGATAACACGAAGGTTCATCGTCATTAGTACTTATAGAAACCGATGAAACGAAATCATCATACCTTCTTGGAGGAACTCTAACCCATGTAGACCTCCTTAGGGAAGCTTGTGGTTCATCCAGAATTTGTTGAATGTCATCATCATCCATGTTTTCTTCTGTAGGAACTTCTTCATGAACATCTTCAAAAACTTGTTCATGTTCACTTTCATCTGTATTTGAACTGGTTTCAAACTAAATCTGTTGATACTTAGTACTTCTTGTTGTTTCATTTGAACATCTACATTTGATTTGATGAGATATGATTCATCAAATATTACATCTCTATTAATGGTGATCTTGTGGGCAGTAGGATACCACAACCTGTACCCCTTAATACCATCACCATCTCCAAAAAAGATAAGCCTTTTTTATTTTGGATCTAATTTAGAACACTGATATTTCAGAATTAGAGCATAGGTATCACAACCAAAAACTTAAGATTAGAATAATTACAAGGGTGACCTGTCCATACCTCCTTAGGAATTTTGCATTCTATTGTTGTTGATGGTGATTGATTCACCAGATAACAAGTTGTAGTTATTGCTTTTGCCCATAGTTCCTGTTGCAAATTGGCGCTACTAAGCATACTCCTTTCTCTCTCTAGAAGATTCATGTTCATGCGTTCAACAACTCCATTCTGCTGAGGAGTATAGGCAGTGGTTTTATGCCTATCGATCCCAAATTCCTTGCAATAATTCTCAAACTCCATTGACATAAATTCACCACCATTATCTATTCTTAAATATTTAATGGATCTACCAGTGCTCTTTTCCACTAAAGCTCTAAACTGCTTGAAAACTATAAATACACCAACCTTACTCTTTAACATATAGATCCACACCTTCCTAGAGAAATCATCTATAAAAGTTAAAAAATATGATGATCCTCCATATGAAATAGTAGGGGATGGTCCCCAAACATCAAAATAGATATAGTCTAAGATTCCTTCACTCGTGTGTCTTCCGGTTTTAAATCTCTACCTATTATGTTTTCCATAAATACAGTGCTTGCAGAAATCTAACTTTAAAGACTATAGACTAGGAAGTAATTTGCGATCAGTTAATACCTTTAATCCTTATTCTCTCATATGACCCAACCAGTAGAATTCCTTTGTAGACCTTCATAACTCCACCTTGAATAATAGTCTTGTAACCTCCAATGTCTAAGACTCTCAAAGAGATTAGGTTCTTCCTAAGATTAGGTACATGTCTTACATCAGTTAGTATTTTAACAATTCCATCAAACATCTTAATTCAAATGCTACCAATTCCCACAACTTTAGATGAAATATCATTTCCCATGTAAACTACTCCATCATCTATAGACTGGTAAGAAATAAACCAGTGTCTATGAAGACACATGTGGTTTGAAGCACCAGAATCTAATAACCACTGTTGATCATGACGTGAACCAGTTCTAATTGATAAAACTTCATCAATTGTTCCTGAACCTGTTGTTGAACCTGTTTCGGTTGCATTTGCTTCCTTCGTCTCTTTTGGAGGGTCTTCTATAGAGGCTTGTTGTCGCTTTCAATAGTCCTTCTTCAGGTGTCCAGATTTGCCACAAAACCATCACTTGAGCTTGCTCTTTCTGCCCTTTGACTTTGACCGAGAGAAATCCCTCTGAGCCTGTCCTCTTTCTTTTGGTCTGCCTCTGATCACCAATGCCTCAGATGTAAAGGTTTATAGATTGGATTTCTTCCTTGTTTCCTCAGACAGTAAAGCTCCAACAGTATCATCAAACTCAATACTTTTTATCGAACTGAAACTAATAGAAGTAACGAAATGAGCCCATGACACGGGCAAAGAACACAATAATGTAATTGTCTTATCTTCGGATTCAAATTTCACTCCCATGCTATTGAACTGGACTAGAAGAGTATTGAAAGTATTCAGATGATCAACTATTTCCGTACCTTCCTTCATGCGCAAACTGTACAATTACCTTTTCAGGAAGATCCAGTTTGTCAAGGATTTCGTCATGTACATACTTTCCAGCTTTGACCATAGACCGAATGTTGTCTTCTCTGTAACAATGTTGAACAGTACATCGTCGATCAAACATAGGCGTATGGCATTGAGTTCTCTCGCATCCATCTCATATCAGTCTTCGTCTGTTATGGACGTGGGTTGCTTTGCTTTTCTCAAAAGCGCCTTGTTGCACGAGCATATCATGCATCTTAACCTTCCAAATCTTGAAATTATTTTTACCATTAAACTTTTCAATTTCGAATTTAGCACTCTGCATCTTTTTCATTAGAAGAAACATACACCACTGTTTGTAATATCCAAGGCCAAGGCCCTTTCAATAAAGTATGTGGAGGAATAATCTTCACAAAGTTTAATAAAAGAGTTTAAATTAAAAAAACTTTTACTAACCTCTCCTCTTCTTTAAATGATTCACATTTTAATTTAAATTTACTGTATACCTTTTACTCCATAAAAGAACCTTAAAAATATATATTTATATATTTATCCAGCCAAGTGAAACCACTTTTGAGATATTTAAAGCATAAATTCACTTTTTAATGGCTCCACAATATTTAATTCTAAAGTATTGTTTAATTTAATGCCTCCATACCTTTAAATTCTTGCAAAAACACATGTGAATTTTCCTGTTGGAGATGGGACGAGTATTTCCTTTTGGGAGAGCTGAGATTTCAGTAGAACGCTCCCTACGCCAATACAGGCCAGCGCTGAGGTATAGCCCAGCGCTCTCTTCATAGGTATAGCTCAGCGCTAATAAGAATGCAGACAAGAAACACAGCAATTTATGTAGTTCATCCAAATGTTGGGCTATGTTCATTAAGCATAGGTATATTCCGTTAATAGAGATTATAGCAGGTTCACACTTTTCACTCTCTCAGTCTTTACAGACATACATTAATTTATAACAATGTTCATTAAAAACTGATTATTAAATGTAATCTCATCTATATTCTAACTTGATCATATTGATTAAAAACAACATCTAAGAATCTGAAATCCTATTCATATATAAATTCCTTATAACAATTTCCAACATAGAAAAACCAAAATTTAAGTTAAATTTAACCACGAATAGGTTGTAAACCAGCACATATCCCAAAAAAATTATGACCAGAATTTATGTTAGATCTAAACAGGAAGTAGGTTGTAAACCAACACATAACCCCAAAAAACACAAAAGTCAGGGCTGGAATTTCAAACGAGTTGAGAATTTTTATACAGGGAAATTTTAACGTGTGAATTTTGTATCCACGTATCACATATTCAAAAAAAAAAAAAA
>JZKD02S1942901.1:524211-548124 GCA_000966675.3 Picea glauca
CTTTAGATGAAATATCATTTCCCATGTAAACTACTCCATCATCTATAGACTGGTAAGAAATAAACCAGTGTCTATGAAGACACATGTGGTTTGAAGCACCAGAATCTAATAACCATTGTTGATCATGACGCGAACCAGTGCTAATTGATAAAATGTCATCAAGGATACCTAAACCTGTTGTTGAACCTGTTTCGGTTGCATTTGCTTCCTTCATCTCTTTTGGAGGGTCTTCCATGGAGGCTTGCTGTCACTTCCAACAGTCCTTCTTCAGGTGTCCAGATTTACCACAAAATCAGCACTTGAGCTTGCTCTTTCTGCCCTTTGACTTTGACCGTGAGAAATCCCTCTGACCCTATCCTCTTTCTTTTGGTCTGCCTCTGATCACCAATGCCTCAGATGTAGAGGTTTCTAGATTGGATTTCTTCCTTGTTTCCTCATACAATAAAGCTCCAACAGTATCATCAAACTCAATACTTTCTGTCGAACTAAAACTAATAGAAGTAACGAAATGATCCCATGATGCACGCAAAGAACACAATAATGTAATTGCCTTATCTTTGGATTCAAATTTCACTCCCATGCTATCCAACTGGACTAGAAGAGTATTGAAAGTATTCATATGATCAACTATTTTCGTACCTTCCTTCATGCACAAACTGTACAATTGCCTTTTTAGGAAGATCCTTTTGTCAAGGATTTCGTCATGTACAGACTTTCCAACTTTGACCACAGACTGACTGTTGTCTTCTTTGTAACAATGTTGAATAGTACATCGTCGATCAAACACAGGCGCATGGCACTCAGTTCTCTCCCATCCATCTCATCTCAGTCTTCGTCTATTATGGACGCGGGCTGCTTTGTTTTTCCCAAAAGTGCCTTGTTGCATGAGCAGATCATGCATCTTAACCTTATAGATCTCAAAATTGTTTTTACCATTAAACTCTTCAATTTTGAATTTAGCACTCTGCATCTTTTTCATTAGAAGAAACATACACCATTGTTTGTAATATCCAAAACCCTTTCAATAAAATATGTGGAGAAATAATCTTTACAAAGTTTAATAAAAGAGTTTAAATAAAAAAAAAACTTCTACTAACCTCTCCTCTTCTTTAAAAGATTCACCTTTTAAATTTACTTTATACCTTTTACTCCATAAAAAAAACCTTACTTAAATATATATATATATATATATATATATATATATATCCAGCCACATCCACTTTTGAGATATTTAAAGAATAAATTCACTTTTTAATGGCTCCACATAATTCCAAAGTATTGTTTAATTTAATGCCTCCATACCTTTAAATTCTTGCAAAAAAACATGCGAATTTTCCTTTTGGAGATGGGACGAGTATTTCCTTTTGGGAGATCTAGGCCAGCGCTGAGATTCCAGTAAAACGCTCCCTACGCCAATACAGGCCAGCGCTGAGATTCCAGTAGAACGCTCCCTACGCCAATACAGGCCAGCGCTGAGGTATAGCCCAGCGCTCCCTTCATAGGTATAGTCCAGCGCTGGAAATGAAAATGTGCTACGTCCATCAAACATAGTCAAACATAGGTATATTCAGTTAATAGAGATTATAGCAGGTTTATATTTCTCACTTTCTTAGTTTTTATTGAAATATATCAATTTATAACAATGTATATTAAAAATTGATTATTAAATGTAATTTTATCCATATTCTAACGTGATCGTATTGATTACAGACAACATTGGATTATAGAATCTGAAATCCTATTCATAGATAAAAATTCCTTGTAACAGTTTCCAACGTTTAAAAAAACCAGAATTTAGGTTAAATTTAACCAGGAATAGGTTGTAAACCAGCACATATTCCAAAAAATTATGACCAGAATTTATGTTAGATCTAAACAGGAAGTAGGTTGTAAACCAACACATAACCCAAAAAAACACACAAGTCAGGGCTGGAATTTCAAACGAGTTGAGATTTTTTATACAGGGAAATTTTAACGTGTGAATTTTGTATACCCAAAAAAAAAACCGTCCCGTAGGACTTCAAATTCCAGGCATGCACACACCCATATAATCTTTACTCCTAGCCTGGTGTATCAGACATCCATATCCACCTTGAATTGCCATGTAGTTCAAAATTCTCACACTGAACAAAAATCTGAAATTGCCCGACCATGCCTGCCATTATTCTGATCGGAATTTGAGAGGCCAACGCATTCCCGACAGATGCCATTTGAAACTTTTGAGCAGAAGGTAGAAACACGACATTTACAATCCCGAGCTTATCTGTTTGTCAATGGTGGCGGCCCAAAAAACGAGCGTGTGAACTGTATCTAGACTGGACTCGTCACATATTGCAGTCCATCGTAATCCCGTCAACTTCAATATTTTTAACCAGATATGGAGGTTCAGGGTGTGCGTACTTGTTTTTCAGGGCTTCTCCGGGTGCAATAATCAATTGCCACAATGAATTGAGGCCTGCAATATGACTGTAACCCAATCTGGTCCGAAGATCGTGCAGGACATCGTAATTAGCAATATGACTGTACCCCAATCTGGCCCGAAGATCGTGCACAGCATCGTAACTAGGGCAGTGTGGCCAACAATGCCTGTAAAGCAAGATCGTTTTAGAGATTCCGAGGAAAAAATGAGTAAAAGTGAACACTTATACTGTTGTGATTTCATATCGGAGGCAGCTTGTTTTGTTTGGATTTTGATCGACAAAAAGGTTAGATGCGTTTATTCGTACGGAACTACGTGGAAAACGTGGTCTCTAAGATCTTCATTATGTAGATATCTTTCTATATTTAAGGTTTTCCAGATATATAGATGTTAACACATAGATGTTCAGTACAGAAAATCGCTGCAATTATTTGAAAAAAGCTACCTGACAGACGCTGCGTCGAGCGTCTCTCGGTTGAACACCAGCACAGCGAATCTTTCTGGTTGGGCCCTCTCCTTTTTAATCCATTCATAATTTTTACTTTAGATTTTTTTGATGGTTTTTCTTTCGAGGATATTTACCTAAAATCAGTAGAAATTGTTGGATTAGTAGATTTAAGTGATTATTTCTGTAAAATCTAAGTGTCCTAGGAATTTTTCAGCATGTTGAATCCTTTTCTGCAATCAGAAATGGACTCTGAACAACAAAAAACAGTGATTTATGTAAATTTATATTGTCAGATTCCCACAAAAAATAAAAACCATTTCATAAAACCCCTAGCCAACGCCCTTTCTTATTATTCAAATCTTCTTGTTCTTCAAGAATTTCATATATGTTGCTACCAAAATTAAGGAGACCTAACTTCTCAAATTGGAGTCCCTTAGCTTGTTGTTTCTTGCACCTTTTAGACATAGGTTTGAAACCATCTTGTTCATTGTTATTATGGGGGAGGAAGAGCCTCTTCATAGGAGTCTATGATTCACTTTTACTTGGGAGAGATTTGCAAAATAAGGAAAATATTAGTGATGTAAGCCCCATCATTAGTAAGGAAAATATTAGCGATGCAAGCCAACTATATTGTACATAAAAGGTGGCAAAGATTACCTCGGTCACTGAAGTAAATCATTTTGCAAAAGTTATGAGAGATAAGTTGTATCCTAAGCTTAGTAAATGTGAATTGTTCAAGGAAAAGATTCAATGTTTTGGGCATGTGAATTAATCAACAATGCATAAATACTCCGATAAGTTTGTCTTGGTATTTAATGATGTCATTCTGATGTATTCCTAGAATGATGAAAAGCATGAAGAACATCTTCATATTTTTGCAAAAGTTATGAGAGATAAGTTGTATCCTAAGCTTAGAAAATGTGAATTGTTAAAGGAAGAGATTCAATATCGTAGACATGCTATATTAGAACACGGATTAAAAGTGAATTCTAAGAAACTAGAAGCAATATTCAATTGGCCTACCCGTAAGAATGTACTATGCTAGTATTACTTGATTTTGATAAGGAATTTTGTAACGACCTCATCATTACGACTACCTGTGATGCAACACGAAGCAAATGTATATATATTTTTTTGCAGGATGAAAACAACGACCACAGTTGAACAACGCAACCTGACAGCGAACACTCGCACGCAGATTAGGCAACAGACAACCACGATTCAACACACTAGCACATCATGCAACTGGACGAAACATGCAATAATCTGGGACATATATAAATGACTACCTGCCCGACACAAGCAGGACAACGCCTACGACCTAAAGGACGACATCCACCAACCTGACACAATGGCCTGACGACCAGTAACTGGAAACCTCTACAGCGCTTGAAACCAAACATGTTAAGGCGTTAAAAACCAAGTGCCAACATCAATTACAACGAACAACGCCCACATCGGGAAGCACCAACTCCGTCCAGGTTATCATTCGCATATGTCCCTCACGTGCACGATGATTCCCTCATTAGGAATCATGTCGTCACCAAGCGATGGGCGTGACAGTCACCCAAGCACAGCCTAACACATCGAGACCAATAACCCAAGAAAATTTCAATGCTATAGGAGATCGCATTCACTGTCAACTCATGACGACTAACCCAAGCACCTAAACACCACGTCAACCAGACGCAAGGGAGGCTGAAGACTATGGCATTCATACAAGACATTAAAAATATTTATTACCAAATGGTTAGCTCAATGTCACTATTTCCAATTACAATATTAGATAAGTACTTTCCTAAGGAAGAATTCGCTAACTTTAAACTGGAACAAGTATGAACCATGTCTTTTAAATAATAAACTCAAGTCTTCTTAAACTGAAACCAAATAACATTGTCCCCTACACAAAATGATTTTCTATCTAGGGAATATAATCACGTTCCTTTGACTAAAACCAATATAATAAAATCGCTACTTATACCATCGTGTCTATAAAATAATGTGATAAATCCACCATCTATCGCTATCCTTTAAATTGAACCAAAGTAATCATTTTTCTACTTAACCAGAACAAATATAATGATTTGTTGTCATCATATATCATTTTTGTGCACATATACAATCGTTGCCATCATACATTGTGGTCTATACTTTGTTCATAACATTTACTGACAACAAATAAACTAGTTGGCTTTATATATATATATATATATATATATATATCGATCGTTGTCTATTATATGTAGATAATGTCATGTGAAGGAAAATGATGGTAAGCATGACATTATACTGCAGTTATAAAGATGTGTAAAGCATGATAATGCTCTCTAGCAAAGTGATATAGCTTTCTTGAAAATTGAGAGCGTTGAAGTAGTTGTCTTCAGATAAGTCGTTGTCTAAGGTGAAAACACTATGTGAATGCTGGGTGATAAAACATGAAGAAAAATTCTGCTATTTGTATAATTTGGCGGGTGTGAAATCAAATTGCTATAAAAAATCGCAGTCAAAATTATAAAAAAAAACGTTAGCATTCACCCGGTATTTGTTGATATTATGGTAGCTATGGGAGGTATTTACCTCCATGTGTAAACATGACGAGAATAGAATATTCTGGGAAGCAAGAAGAAACCCTAATGAGTTGGCTAATAACCCTAGAAGACATGTCAGCTCAAGAGGATAATTTGTATTAGGTTATTAGCCTCCAAGAGAAGAAGTTAGCCAGAAGAAATAATATATACTGAACAAACAGATACCTAGAATGAGAATTCGACCTAGGTAGTTAGCCAGAATTAGTATAAATACATGAGGCCAGTCTTCATTCTGGCAGGCAGTCTCAAAATTGCAGAGAAACACTTGTGCGCACTACAATGCCCAGTTTTGTGCGCAGGTTTGGAGGAGAGATGCCATTGTAGTTGCTGCAGCTAGCAGATCATGTTTGGCTTGGACTATCTCTTGGTTAGGGTTTGGACTATCTTATCAGCTCTTGTTGGTGTGCTATCCTTGGGGAAAGGTGCACTACCCTTTGTTTGGCTATCTAGCCTAGGGTTTTCTTCCGGAGTGATTCTTTGTCAAGGTTAAGGTGCTCAGAGGGTGGCTTCGGCCTATGGTTGGGTGACAATAACGATATTGTCAATGGGAAAATGATCACATCCATTAGATTCTAATAGGTTATGGGCCCACACCTCCTTCATTCATTCTAACCGCTAGAAGGAAACATAACTGTAAAGATATTAAGCTCGTTGAAGAACTGCCGCTAGGGTTTCTAGCAGAAGCAGTCACCATAGCATTGTCGCTAGGGTTACTAGCAGGTGTAGTTGCAGAAACCTTAATCCTCTCGTTGAGGCACCTTAAGTGAAGGGATTGACCTAATTTTCGAATAGATTAGTGCACCCTAGCCTAGTGCATCTCTTGGTAATCTCAACAAGCCAAGACGTCAAGTTTGAGTTTTTGGTCAGATCTAGGGTTGACCAAGTCAAAACAACCTTGACTTACTCTATGAAGTCAGAAAACAAGTTAGATGGAGCTTCTAACTTCAGAGCATGGAAGACAAGGATTGATCTCATCCTTGCCAAGAATAAAGTGTTGGATATCGTGAAAGGAAAGATCGTGAAACCAGAGTTTGAAGAAGGAAAAGAGAAGGAACTGCAGAACGTTGCAGTTATGGAGAAGTTCAAAGATGGTGACATCAATGCTATGAGTATCATAGTGGAATATATAAAAGACAACTTGATACCCTACATCTCCCATCTTGACTCATCGAAGAAGATGTATGATGCCCTAACAAACCTCTTCTTAGTCAGAAACATTGGACAAATAATGAGTCTGAAGAATGAGCTTCGTGACATGAAGATGAATGATGATGACAACATAACATCATACTTTGTGAGAATCTCTTAGTTAAGAGATCAACTACAAGCTATTGAAGAAATCATTTCAAAGAAGGAATTGGTTAACATAGTACTCAATGGTCTTCCCAAGATGTGGGATGCATTTGCCGCAAGCATGAACACAAGGAAGGAGTATCCTACATTTGAAGAACTTTGGACTTTCTATGCTCAAGAAGAATCCAAGATCAGTGCAAAAGAGAAAACCCAAAAGAAGTACGATGATCAAGCCTTCACAACAAGATTCAAGAATTTCAAGAACAAAAGGAAGTTTGGTTCAAAGAGGAAGACAAATCAAGAGAAAGATATTTTAGAAATACAATGCTTCAACTGTTGAAAGTATGGTCACTACAAGAATCATTGTCCTGATCTAAAGAAAATGAAGGAGAAACACGAAGCATCAGTTGCCGAAGAAAAGGAACCTACAAAGAAGACTAAGCAGGATGAAAGAGACTTATTCTTCTGAAGGTAACAATACTCTTCTTATTTCTTATACATATCTTGTTTGCATAGTCTCTGTACATATCTTGTATATCTATCTCTTAGAAGATAATATGTTCCAAGAAGAACTATACTTATGGAAAGACAACAAGATAAGGATTTCTATCATTATACAAGTAGATAAGCCGAAATCAAAATCAATCATGAAGAGACTTAGAAGAAGCAAAGACAGAAAGAAGTCAGCAATCAAGAGAAAATTGGAGAAAGACTTATGACGTTTTACAGAAGACAATAAGATGGAAGCATGGACTCTGTTAGATGGAGGGAGCCGATTATATATTGCAGAAGACAATAAGGATGCAGACGAAAGCGTGGACTCTGTTAGATGGAGGGAGTCAATTATATGCACTCATTCATGAAGCAAGGATTAGGAGGGAGCTAATCCTATGATCCATTGAAGATGATGAAGTATATATCCATGGTAGCATCCATGAAAGGAAATACGTGTTCAGTTCGACCTTAGAAGAATTCTTCTTCGAAGAGAAGCCTTAAAGTATCCCTGGTTGTCCATCCACATCCATGATTATGTAATGAAAGGAAGAAGTGGAATCTTTAGGGCATGGAATCTATAAACTCCATGGACCCAAGATCTAAAGAAAAACATTAGGAAGAACATGAAGATTCCAAGAAAGAAAGAGAAGCCAGAACAACCAGTCATTAAGGATCACAAGATTACCAGCCTGATATGAACTCACTAAAAGCAATCAAGCAGAGGAACTGACATTTGTGATGAAGAACCGTGTATATATGCAAGCATTGCAAGATCCAGAACTAGAGGTTCTCCCAGATGGAGGGAGAAGACTATGACAATTATTTGTTCCAATAAACCATACATACCTCTACGTGAGTCTTTATATCATCCACAATATCCATGGGTTGGATTTCTACATCAGATGAATGCAAAGAATGTTCTCCAGAGAAATTGAACAAAGAGCATATGAAGAGAAACCTCAAGACTTTGAGGCATACCAGAAAGAGACCCTTGCATGCAGATGGAAGAAGATAACTTGGTGGAGAACCTCCAGTACACAGTAGAAGCGTAGTGAAGATTTTATATAACAGAGATATTGTATCAAGATGATTACTCAGAAGATCAAATCTCATGATGACATAAGAAGTGCCACATGGATATGTTCCAGTTTTCCAACAATGATATACTTTATTGATCAGAGCTACATGAAGCCTCTGGAGAAGACCAGTGTTCCAGACCAAAGTACATTTGAAATCAAGCATTACATTATCCGTGATGAAGTCTAGAAAGGAGAAAGTGGTTCTCCAATACATATCTCCACAGATGAGCAGATAAGTAGACATTTTGATAAATCTTTTGTTCAAGATGAAAGAGTTTGCGTACTCAAGATGGATCTCATGGAGACAACTTCCTTATTGAAAAAGGAAGAGATGACTCCTAGGTTGGGAGGGAGCACTGCTATATTATTGATTGATGGATATGATGAAAATATTCTTTCCAGTTCGGAAAGTGGATTGAGATTTCTGACGGACATACATTTTCCAGTTTGGAAAATGGTCCAGATTGCTGATGTACCATAGACAACGACTTCCCATTGTGGTTAACATGTGAAGTGGTCTAGGTCAGTCTCTCTTCTTGAGGGTTAATCAAGAAGACTGTCTCACCTTGACGGACAACGATTTCCCATTGTGGTTAACATGGGGAATAGTCTGTTTTGGAGGTTGGTGTAGGACAGTCATTTCCTCTTGTGGTTAACATGGGAAATGGTCCGGACAATCATTCCTTAGGGCAGATTCATTCTATCCAGGTTGCACTTTGTTTAGTGTCGGAAGAATGGCCTAGGGTGGAGAATGGTCCAAGTTCAACAATCAGGGACATACATTCCTTAGGGTAGACTCATTCTCTCCAGGTTACACTTTGCTTAGTGTTAGAGGAACGACCCAGGGTGGGGAATTGTCCAAGCTCAGAAATCAGGACAATTATTCTTCCTTGCTTGAGAATAATAGTCGAGATAGCTCATCATTGATGTTTGACCTTCTAAGGGCAGATGCTCTTCCAAGATCTCACAGATGTGAGTGGAAGAATGGCTCAGATGATTTAGTTTATATCATAACATTGTTTCTATGCAGGTTGATATCAGATGATTGTTATGAAGGTTGTATGTCTATAGACTATAGATGTATACTATTGTGGTGGATGTGTTCCATTGTGTGTGACTATACATCATTGATCAAGTACCTGTGTGTTACTTGGTGTGGTAGTGTACCATTGGATTGTAGTTGCGTACTACTATGGATAGACACAGTTGTGTTATAATTGAATGATATTGTTCCAATTTCCTTGAAGACTATCAACAATATTGGAAATGATTATCAGCTAGATGGATGATCAATGGACAGAGATTTCCTAGACGAAAAATGGTCCAGGACATTTATTCTTCTAGGATATATGTTCGGATTAGAAGAATGGTTCTTATGTCACTCTATGGAGTGAGTGACTTATCCAGCATCATGTTTGATTACTTAGATGGAGTATGGTTTCGAGAGATGATGCAGTTGATGAAATTGATAGTCTATACAACGATGTTGATGCTACCGGGTGAATGATATGTTTGTGCTCAAGACCATTACCTGTAATACCTCCCTAGCTAGGAGGGAGTGTTGATATTATGGTAGCTGTGGGAGGTATTTACCTCCACGTGTAAAGCTTATGAGAATAGAATATTCCGGGAAGCAAGAAGAAACCCTAATGAGTTGGATAATAACCCTAGAAGACATGTCGGCTCAAGAGGATAATTTGTATTAGGTTATTAGCCTACAAGAGAAGAAGTTGGCTAGAAGAAATAATATATATTGAACAAATAGATACCCAGAATGAGAAGTCGACCCAAGCAGTTAGCCAGAATTAGTATAAATACAGGAGGCCAGTATTCATTCTGGCAGGTAGTCTCATAATTGTAGAGCAGCACTTGTGCGCACTGTAGTGCCTAGTTTTGTGCACAGGTTTGGAAGAAATTTGCCATTGCACCTACTACAACTAGCATATAATGTTTGGCTTGGAATATCTATTGGTTAGAGTTTGGACTATCTGATCAACTCTTGCTGGTATGCTATCCTCGAGGAAAGGTGTGCTACCCTTTTTTTGGCTATCTAGCCGAGGGTTTGCTTCCAGAGTGATTCTCTGTCAAGGTTAAGGTACTCAGAGGGTGGCTTCGACCTATGGTTGGGTGACAATAGCGATATTGTCAATAGTAAAATGAGCACATCCATTATATTCTAACAGTATTAACGCTGAGAAAATCACAATCGAGAGTTGGGAATTAGCATAAAAAACAATACACTTTCATACCCCACATACGACGCTTACAACAAATCGATGTCATCACCACAAGGTAATTATTGAGAATCGTGGCCAAGTCGTCCATATCGTTGGATAAGAATTGGTAATTAGCTGTGTATATCGTTGATGAGAAAGGCTATAGGAATTGGTTGGGAAAGGACTATACACCAGTAACCAAATAGCGGTGGTGAAGTGAGACGCTCAGAAAATCACGAGAAAGAAATGGGCAGTTATGCCATTAATTTCATGAGCAAGATGTGGGCATTCTATGCCATTAAATTCGTGAGCCAGAGCTAGAAATTTATGCCATCAAATTCGTGAGAACGAATTGGAATTCTATGGGTTAAAATACAATGTCCAAATAGGAGATAGAATCGCTATCATAAGTGAATCCGCTGTGTTAATATATATAATTTGTCGAGTCAGTAATATACATAAATTTACCGAGTTAAATTTTTTTTACAAGGAGGTAAAACGTTTGTCAATGAATTGCTACCAAACGAAATAGCTGCCACAAAATCGAAATAGTTATCCACAAAATGGATATCAATGAAATCAAAATAGATGCCAAATGAAACATCCATCAAGGTAAATAAAAAATCTATCAAACGAAATAGCTTCCAGGCATACTCACTGTGGAAAGGGCCACGAAAATCATAAGGCAAATTCATTATCAATAAAATAAAAAAAACCTAGTCTTGTATAAATTAAAACGTTGTCATCAAGTGGAAAAAAAAAATGCAGAGAGTATTAACCGTTCGCCATGAGAAATAAATAAAATACGCAGAGGAAATGCTAGGAAGTCGCAGAGACAAATTAATCGAAAATGCAGGTGGAGATAAAACGCACACAAGAAATTCATGGTTGAATAATGAGAGGGTGGAGCAGTCAACAAAGAATGCAGGTAAAATATTAGTGGTTGAATAAAACTCTTGTATAGAAACAATGAAGGTTGCTTGGTAATTTCGTGGTAGGAAAGGGGTATGAACTCTATCAATCAAACTCTCATCTGTGAAACATTGTTGGGGTAAATGCCAAGAAATCACAGGAATAAAGAGCAAAGATAATCAACAAAACATAGAGACACACATCACAAGAAGGTGTAAGAAAATCAATCAACCAGGAACAATCAACAGGGTAGACATCTGGGAAAAAAATCCTTCGCTCATCATCCACGCACAGAAAAGCAAGGAATTAGGATATATAGGTTTATTAACACCAAAGTGATGACCGTCGATCCGGCTCATGGCCGACTGCTCAGGCGTGGACTGATAAACTAGGGATGAGGGCGAAGTAAAAAGAACAACTCTTCAAAACAATCAATAAAACCAATAGGACAATCACAACATCCAGGGATTGAATGCCAAGGGAATTGAGTCAAGAAACGAGCTTAAGGCTATGGGGAATTTAATTTTTCAATTAAAATGCAAAGTCAGACACCTTCTTTACATAGTCAAAGTACAGAAAAGAAATCATAAGGTCAATAATAATCTACCATGTAGAATAAAAGCAAGCGTACCATAGCCGAAGGTGACAACTATGATTCGTTGTCCCACGCACTCTGTGCAACTCCCGCTTTTCGACTGACATACACCCCCCTCTTGGTCTAAACTTCGTCCTGACGTTTCACAACATATACGTGCCGAAATAATGTGTATCACAGTATCATAAGTCTATCTATCCAACAAAAATGGAAACTGATGGTGCATATCATATGCGTCCTCCGAGGTCGCTGAGTGTGGACTATAGTTGTCCCACTGGACCTTGATCTCATCTATTGTTCGATGCCGTAGCTGTCGAATGTGATGATACAGGATGTGGATCGGCTCAGCTATGAGCACACCCTCATCCGACACCCGCAAGGTGCTCAAGTCAAAACATGTGTAGGATCACTAATCATAATGTCTCAACAGAGACATGAAAGACATCATGCATATGCCTCAAGAATCAGGCAAGGCTAGTCATTAAGCCATGTGCCTCTCTTTTCCACAATCTCATAGGATCCCATGAACCTAGGAGATAGTTTAGCCCCTTTTCCAAACTTGATCGAACTCTTATGCGGTTTCAGTTGCAAAATATACTCGATCGCCACATCATAACTACGGTCGACACGACATGCATCGACATAACTCTTTTTCCTATCCTGCGTTTCCTTGATCCTTTGTCTTATAGTTTGCATTTAATCTTCCATTTTTTTGGATCGCTTCTTATCCCACCAGGACCCTATCCTCAAGTCAATCCTAACTCAAAGGCGTCTGACATGGTCAACCATAAAGAAACTCGAAGGACACCATCTTAATGGTGCTTTGGTAATTGTTGTTATAAGTGAATTATAACAGTGGCAAGAATTCTTCCCAACGCTTTTTTTGGTCCATCATGTACATGCGCAACATGTTTTCCAAGGTCTTGTTCGTTCGTTCAATCTTCCCATCAGTGTTCGGGTGATACGTAGTACTAAAGTCAAGTTGGGTTCCCAAGACCTCTTGGAAACTAGTCCAAAATCGTCCAGTAAACACCGACACTTGATCGAATATAATCCTCTTAGGCAAACCATGCAGCCTCACAATCTCACTAATGAAAACTCTAGCTATGTCAGGTTCCTGATACGTCGTACGCACAGGAATAAAATGAGCACTCTTCATCAGAGTTTTGACTACCAAAAAAATTGAGTCGTGTCTCCTTGCCATCAGTGGAAATTGAACAATGAAATCCATCCAAATGACCTCCCATTTCAATTCTGGAATAACATGTGGCTATAGTAATCCTGTTGGATGTCTATGTTCATCCTTTACTTGCTGACATTCTAGACATCTGGCCACATAGTTAACTATGCCTACCTTTATTCCCTTCCAAAAGAATAATGGTTTAAGGTCCACCCTCATCTTCGTGATTCTTGGGTGGGCCATGTACACTTCTATGTGAGCCTCCTTTAGGATCAAACTCCTCAACTCGTCTTTCGGTCGTACGTAAATCTGATTTTAAACCTCAATAGTCCATCATCGTCTAATGGAAATCCTTCAAATCTTGGTACCATCATTGTGGTTTGTCCGATAAAATCCTTGACCTCTTTGCACTAGTCATCGTTGTGTTGTGAGGTTAAAATCCTTTCACGTAGATTCGTCTGAAGCGACAACACCGAAAATATTCGTGGTCTCCATCTCAATGCATCTGCCACTTGGTTCACAGTTCCTTTTATGTAAGTAATCTTGAATTCGTACTCGCTAAGAAATTCCAACCAACGTCATTGTCGCACGTTCAGGTCGCTTTGCGTAAAGATGTGTTGTAGTCCATAGTGGTCCACTTTTAGTTCAAATTTTCCTCCAACAAGGTAGTGTCTCCAAACCTTCAAGGAATATACCATTGCTAACAACTCCAAGTGATGCATCGCATAGTTCTCCTCATGCCTTCTCAACTTCCTCGAGATGTAAGAGATCACTCGACCGTCTTGCATCAAGAGTCTGCCTAAGCCTTCCTTGGATGCATCAGTGCATACCAAGAATTTTGCGTACATGTCAAAGACCTTGAGTATCGGTGTTGTTGTCAACAACTCTTTGAGCCTCTGAAATGCTTCTGCTCATTTCTCAGCCCAAACAAATTTCTTGTTCTTCTTTTGCAATTCCGCGATTGGATTTTCTATCTTCGAAAATCCCTCAACAAATCGTCAATAGTATCCTGCTAAACCCATGAAGCTACGCACTTCCAGGACATTTGTCGGCATAGGCCATTCCATACTAGCCTCGACCTTTGCTGGATCCACAGTGATACCTTCGTCGGAGATGACATGCCCTAAGTAGTAAATCTTCAATTGATAAAAAAAGCATTTGGACAATTTCCCATACAATTTGTGCTCTCGCAGACATTGTAGTACCAAGCGCAAGTGCTCATCATGCTCTTCCATCATCCGAGAGTAAATCAGAACATCATTGATGGATACTTGGATGAAATTTTCGAAGTACTCGCAGAAAACCCCATTCATCAAACTCATAAATAGCCCTAGGGCGTTTGTCAGTCCAAACAGTAAAAAAGTAAACTCGTAATGACCAAACCTCATCTTGAAGGAAGTCTTAGGGACATCATCCTCCTTGATCTGTAACTGGTGATACCCTGATCTAAAATTGATCTTGGAAAACACTGTCGCATGCTTCATCTGATCGAACAGATAATCCATCATTGGCAATGGATACTGATTCTCGATCGTTTCCTTGTTTAATTGATGGTAGTCAATGCAGAGTCTCCATGACCCATCCTTCTTTCGTATGAAAATAACAGGT
This sequence comes from Picea glauca, assembly GCA_000966675.3. Lineage (NCBI taxonomy): Eukaryota > Viridiplantae > Streptophyta > Pinopsida > Pinales > Pinaceae > Picea > Picea glauca. Next base: position 539,045 of record JZKD02S1942901.1, read on the forward strand.
GCATCCCATGGTGAAACACTTGGACGTATAAGTCCCAGGTCTAACAACTCCTTCAGTTGCATTCTCAACTCCTATAACTATGGGGTTGACATATGATAAGGTGTTCTCGCTATTGGTTCAGTCCCCAGTTTTAGGTCTAGGGTAAATTCCAATTCCCTCTCCAACGACATCCCAGGTAACTCCTCCGAGAAGACGTCTGCAAACTCTCTCACCATCGAAAGGTGTTCTAGAACTTCCGCTACTCCCTTTTCATTTAACGCAAGGATCACATAAAGCTTACATCCCTTGCACATGCTCTTCCATAACTGCAAGGAAGATATAAACCTCAGAGAAACTCTGTGGTTATGACCTACAATCATGCGTCTCTATCCCTCATCATCGACCAAGCTCAACCCTTTCATATTATAGTTGAGTATCACCTCATGCGATTCCAACCAGTCCATACCAATCACGACATCATAAGATCCTAAGATCATGATGTACAGATTGGCCCTGGTGACAAACTCTCCTAGGTTAAGGGTACAACCCATAACCTCTCCTCCAACCTTTTGTTTGGCTCCCGAAGCCATCTCTACAAAGATAAACTCATCATGCTCGACTGCCTTTACCTTAATCCTTTTTAGCGTTGCACTAGAGATGAAACTCTTGGTAGCATCGAATCTATCAAATACTAAGGGTCTGGTGAGTGACGATACCTGACATCTCAAGCACAGTCAATTGGTTCTCTTCCTGGCGGTTATTCACTGCTGCATGAATCCGATGGGCCTTGCCCAAAACTCCCATGGTAGTGGGTCCGACGGATCCAGATTCTCTAACCCCTTCCTCTAGGAAGTAATGCTAGTAATGTGGCTCCCCACAATCCAACACACTTTCTTCGGTCTAGTATTCCAGGTACCCGAAGTAGAAGTTGAATTCTAACAATAAGGCCAAACTCGAACTTCATAATCTTAAGTTTCTGGGTAATTTGGTGCGGAGCATACTGAAGTAGCTCCAAAATGGGCCTCGTACTCAGGCACCGTGTGGCTGCCTTGTCACAAGGCGTCGAACTCGTTGAGCTGACACTCAAAGAATTCCTCAGAAAGATACCTCTCCTGGAACCATTCCTCAAACAGTTCCCATGACACATTGTTGACGACCATGTTCAAATGTGGCAGGAGCATCTTCCTCCATAGAAGAGTGCTCCCCTTTAGTTGTAAGACCACCATGCAGACCTTAATGTTGGAGGTCTTAATCACAAAGAATAAAGCACAATGCCTTGCTCTACAATCGTGCCTCGATGGCATAGCCATCTGCGACACTTGTGGAATCGAGAAATCAACTCTCTTGAGTTCTTGGTGGATGCTAACAGTACTAGCTAGGGCGCGTTGTGGACCCTCAGGGGTACAGGTACCCTGAACTCATCTCAGTACCAATGGTGAATCAAGGCCCTTTGACATTACCTACAAGGGCCTTGTCAAATGATCATCATCCCTTACAACAAGAGAATCCAGCCTAAGGACTTTCTCTTCCCCTTGGGGGTTTGACTCTGAGGGTGCGGGAACTTCTGGAGGCGTCGCACCTCTTTCCACGAAACCACATTGCAAACCTCTGATCCATCCTCTAAATGTGATCACCACATGGACACGTTAAGGTTTTTAATTAACGCAAGGGTTAATACTCACAGTTTTACTGCAGTGGAAAGCTTAGCGATCCACAGTCGCAGGGCTGAACCCCCTCTGATATCATATCTAATGACTACCTGCAATGCAACATGAAGAAATTTTTTTTTTTTTTTGCAAGATGAAAACAACAACCACATTTGAACAACACAACCTGACGGTGAACACCCGCATGTAGATCAGGCAACAGAGAACCACGACTCAACACACTATTACATCATGCAACTGGACGAAACATGCGATAATCCAAGAAAGATATAAATGACTACCCGCCTGACACAAGTAGGAAAATACCTATGAGCTAAAGGATGACATCGACCAACTTGACATAATGGCCCGACGACCAGCAAATGGAAACCTCTACGACACGTGAAACCAAACACATTAAGGTGTTAAAAACCAAGTTCCAACATCAATTACAACGAACAACGCCCACATCGGGAAGCACCGACTTTGGCCAAGTTATCATTTTCATATGTCCCTCATGTGCGTGATGATTCCCTCATCATAAATCATGCCGTCAGCAGGTGATGGGCGTGATAGTCACCCAGGCACAACCTAACACATCAAGACCAATAACCCAAGAAAATTTCAACGTGCTAGGAGATTGCATTGACTGTCAACTCATGACGACTAACCCAAGCACCTAAATTCCACATCAACCAGACGCAAGGGAGGATGAAGACTATGGCATTCATAAAATACATTAAAATATTTATTACCAAATAGTTAGCTCAATGTCACTTTTTCCAATTACAATATTAGATAAGTACTTTCCTAAGGAAGAATTCGCTAACTTTAAACTCGAACAAGTATGAACCATGTATTTTAAATAATAAACTCAAGTTTTCTTAAACTGAAACCAAATAGCATTGTCCCCTACACAAAATTATTCTCTATCTAGGGAATATAATCACATTCCTTTGACTGAAACCAATATAATAAAATCTCTACTTATACCATCGTGTCTATAAAATAATGTGATAAATCCGCCATCTATCGCTATTCTTTAAATTGAGCCAATGTAATAATTTTTCTACTTAACCAAAACAAATGTAATGATTTATTGTCATCATATATCATTGTCGTGCACATATACAATCGCTGTCATCATACATCGTGGTCTATAGTTTGTTTATAACGTTTACTGACAACAAATAAACTAGCTAGCTTTATATATATATCATTGTCTTTTATATGTAGATAATGTCGTGTGAAGCCAAATGATGGTAAGAATGAAATTATACTGCAGTTATAAATATGTGTAAAGCATGATAACACTGTCTAGCAAAGTGATATAGCTTTCTCGAAAATTGAGAGCGTTGAAGTAGTTGTCTTCAGATAAGTCGTTGTCTAAGGTAAAAACACTATGTGAACACTGGGTGATAAAAACATGAAGTAAAATTCTGTTGTCTGTATAATTTGGTGGGTGTGAAATCAAATTGTTGTAAAAACGCACAGTCAAAATTATAAAAAAAAACATTGGCATTCACCCGGTATTAACGCTGAGAAAATCATAATCGAGAGCTGGGAATTATCATAAAAAAAAATACACTGTCATACCCAGGATACGATGCTTATAACAAATAGTTTTCATCACCACAAGGTAATTATTGATAATCGTGGCCAAGTCGTCCATATCGCTGGATAAGAATTGGTAATTAGCTGTGTATATCACGGATGAGAAAGGCTATAGGAATTGGTTGGGGAAAGAATATACACCAACAATCAAATAGCATTGGTGAAGTGAGATGCTCAGAAAATCGCGAGCAAGAAATGGTTGGTTATGCCGTTACTTTCATGAGTAGGATGTGGGCATTCTATGACATTAAATTCATGATCCATAGCTAGAAATTTACGCCATCAAACTCATGAGAAAGAACTGGAATTCTATGGGTTAAAATACACTTTCCAAACAGTAGATAGAATCGCTATCATAAGTGAATTCGCTGCGTTAATATATATAATTTTTCGAGTGAGTAATATACATAAATTCGCAAAGTTAAATGTGTTTTACAAGGAGGTAAAATGTTTGTCAACGAATTGCTTCCAAACGAAATAGTTGCCATGAAATTGAAATAGTTATCCGTGAAATGGCTATCAATGAAATCGAAATAGATGCCAAACGAAACATCAATCAAAGGAAATAAAACATCTATCAAACGAAATAGCTGCCTAGCATACTTGTTGTGGAAAGGGCCACGAAAATCATAAGGCAAATTCGCTGTCAATAAAATAAAAAAAGCACAGTCTTGTATAAATTAAAACGTTGTCATCAAGTGGAAAAAAAAACACAGAGAGTATTAATCGTTCACTGTGAGAAATAAATAAAATATGCAGAGGTAATGCCAGGACTTTGCAGAGACAAATTAATCGAAAACGTGGGTGGAGATAAAATGCAGAGAAGAAATTCATGGTTGAATAATGAGAGGGTAGAGCAATCAACGAAGAACGCAAGTAAAAGATTAGTGGTTGAATAAAACTCATGTACAACAACAATGAAGGTTTCTTGGTAATTTCGTGGTAGGAAACGGGTATGAACTCTATCAAGCAAACTCTCAACCGTGAAACATTGCTAGGGTAAATTCCAAGAAATCACAGGAATAAAGTGCAAAGATAATCAACAAAACAGAGAGACGCTCAGCACAAGAAGGTGCAAGAAAATCAATGAACTAGGAACAATCAACATGGTAGACTGTTGGGCAAAACATCCTTTGCTCATCATTCGTGCACAGAAAAGCATGGCATTATGATCTATAGGTCTATTAACACCAAACTGACAACTGTTGATCCGGCTCCTAGCCGACTACTCAAGTGTGGATTGACAAACTAGGGATGAGGACGAAGTAAAAAGAACAAATCTTCACAAAAATAAATAAAATCAATAGGACAGTCACAACACTCAAGGATCGAATGCTAAGGGAATAAAGTCAAGCAACGAGCTTAAGGCGATGGGGAATTTAAGTTTTCAATTAAAATGATAAGTCAAACACCTTCTTTACACAATCAAAAGTATAGAAAATAAATTGTAAGGTCAATAATAATCTACCATGCATAAATAAAGAAAGTGTACCGTAGCCCAAGGTGACAGCTACGAGTCATTGTCCTGCGCGCTCCGTGCAGCTCCCACTTGTCAACCGATGAGACTTCACCGGTACCTCCCAGCCAACGCTAGGGATACTCTTCTTCCCCCTTAGCCCCCCAAGCCACAAAGGGGCCACACACACTAAACCATAAAACAACTAGCTCCCAACTCACATCGCAAGGCTGAGCTACCACTCTTCACCGAGCTGGGTATCCCAACTCCCACAAGATAAGCCATTCAAGTTTAAAATTTTGCAGTGTAACGTTACACATGATAGGAGAGGCCATCCTCCTCCTCCTCCCTCCTTTATATAGATTTTTTAAGTCCTTTCTTTCCCAAATTCCCATTTAATTTAAATTTCAATAATTTAATTCAGAAAAATCCTCCTCGTACATGTGTCACCCATCCCCTTCGTTGCACCAGAAATTAAATTCATTAGTTATTTAATTACCCCTATTTCCCTGACTCACCTAAAAGCATTCCTAGAATCGCTCCTAGGTGTCCCCATATTCCCTTACACATTTTAATGACTTACCCCCTTACTAATTTACTTGTTAAGTTGAATTTAGAAAGTTATTAAAGGCAAGATTCCTTGCTAAGTTAGTCATTCTTCTTTTTCCTTATGTTTCCCTTTCTCTTTATGTTTCCCCCGTTTTCCCTTAGTTTCCTAATTCTTTTAAATTTGCCTCTTTCCCTTTTTATCTAAAGCTCAAATTAGCAAGTGTAGGAAATTACCTCTTTTCCCTTTTTCATTTTTAATTAATAAATTTTTAATTAGTATAAGTAACAAAACAACTATTTCCCTTTTTGTTAAAAATGTAATCCCCTAAAGTAATTTGATTTTTTTTTTTATAAATTAAATGATTGGCTTACCCCTTTCTCGTCACATGTTTAATGATTATATATTACCACAAGTATCACTTAGACCTAGATTTTATTTTCCTACGCTATGCGACATTTTAGTAGGGAAATTGTTTTTAAATATTTCTTGTCACATTATTTGTTCTAAGGCCATCTAGGTTTAATCACTTATTAGTTAACAACGTGACATGCCCTTCAGGATGCACTACGTGCTCCAAGGGTGCCACTCGCCTCTTGACTGACTTGGTAGACATCAAAAACCTCTGGAGTTAATACTCCGTCGGGTGATATTTTGGGAGACTAAGGGACTCTAAGGAATAAGGCCCCTGCCTTATTGCGCGCCCCTTAGAATCATCGTGAGCAACTGACGCAGTCTACCCTCACAACATCGTGGGTCTTCTCGAACTAGGTAAGCGTTAACCTATAGTTCGAGCCACGACGAGAGTGCTAGTAGGCTGTGGTAGGGCTGTTGTCCACACCTCTCCCTCAACGTCTCTGGTAGTCATGTGTGACCCCTCTACTCCACATGTGATTCTGGTCAGAAAGCTATCGTCAGCCTGCATCATCAACAAATCATGTCAGAAATAAAATTCATAATCATAACATCTAATCAGATGCACATAAGTCATATATATACAACAATCAAACACCAATAGTCCACTCCTTGACTCGATCTAGAGTCTAAGTGTTTCATCGATGCCTCTACATCCTCGAGGTCCAAAATCATGCACACTCAGGAGAACCGAGTCAATAACACTTGTCTATATCAATACAAAAAAATAACATGTCATATTATCCATAATGTCGCATAATCATAATCAAATGCCCAATAGTATAATAAGTCATATCACTTGCAAGAAAGTGTCCTCAAAGAATAAGTTTGCTCAGTGCGGGCAAGAGCGGGATGTTACAAATTTTTAGTGTGTACCATTTCCATGTGAAAAGTATTAGGGAATTGTTAATGCAAGAAGGGAGAGTTGTTATCTATGATTCTAGGAAGCTAAAGATTCACCATTAAAGTTACCCAAATTAACTTAAAATTAGAGTAATGCAGCCTCCTAAATCCATGGATCTAAAAACCACTCAAAGACTAAAATAGAAATGTGTTTTAACCATTTCCTATCTATATTGGAATTTTGCCATTATTATCCAACACTCCCCCTTAATGGAGAAATGGATTTAATACAAAAAAAATTACATAACATGCATGCCAGTCTTAGTCTCAGCTAGGCTTACAAACATTACAAAGGACAATTCAAACAAAACCTTAAAATTTGTTTCAACTCCATGTATGAGTGAGTTTTTCTCTTCCTCATTTTCTAAATTCTGAATCCTCTATGCATTTTCAATTTAAGTCTTCCTCTTTTGCCGAAAATTCCATGTGTTGGCTTCTTATCCTTCATCTTGTTGTTGGTGTTTGTCATCAATCTAAAAATTATTTCAGATTTTCCATGCTTGTCCTCAAATTTTTCTTCGAAAAATTGTTTGTATGTGAACTACGGCCACATACCATTCTCTAGTGTTTTCTCTTCACCATTGAGCTTTTGACCATCAATTTGTTGCAACATTAACTCACAGTAAAATCTGATTTATTCAAGACTCCAATGCATCAGAATGCCAACTTAAAATTAGAGTAATGCATAATAAACAATGAGGCCACAAGGGCAGATCACAAGTGAGACTACGCTCACACACACTCTATTCAATTTGATAAATTGCATACAAATATATAGGTTAGGATAACCCAATTGCATACAAATATATAGGCTAGGATAGCCCCTAACAACCTCCTAAATCTGTGGATCTGAAAACCACTCAAAGACTAAAATAGAAATCCGTTTTAACCATTTCTTAACTATGACATTTCGTCAATATTATCCAATAAGTTATGATTTAAAACTAGAGTAATTATAGTACAACATCAGAAGCATGATGTCATTACTTAATAAACATAAATTTGAATTACATTTCAATAAAGATAATTTAGGATATTTGTAGACTCAACCTCATTTGAATGTTCATGAGTAGTTATGGGTGGACATTTTAAGTACCTATGATTATGAAATATTGCATACCAAAATATTACATTATGAGATTAGTATATAATGAAGCTCATGATGCTCAATATTCTGGACTTCCAATTTATCAAAGTACATTTTTTTAAGAGTGAAAAAAATGTATTACTAATCAAACTAAAATAAAAAACAATGGTGGATGTAGAAAGGTGTGTGGAATGTAAAAAGATACAAGTGGAACATTAACATCCCATAGGAAAATTAAATCCCTTGAGTATATTTGATCCTTGAGTATAGGAGGAAATCACAATGGATTTTATTATAGTATTTCCAACTTCCAAGGTCATTTACTCTCTTAAGTGCAAGTTAAGGAAATGTTAAAATAATTGCAATTTTTATAATGTCACATGTATCAACCAATAATGTTACTAGCCACTTAACTTGTTTAATCGCATGGTTTTAAAATATTGAGAGAAATTGACTAATTTAAAGAGTTAGATATGTCAAAATATCTTGAAAATTATTTTTATATATTTATTATTATTACAAAAATTATATATATATATATATATATATATATATATATATATATATATAAAAGATTTTAGGTTTATAATATATTTATTATTGGAGAAATTTTTGATGTACTAATAATTTTTATTTGTGTAAACATAATATAGGATTGGGTATACACATGTAAGGAAAGGTGAAAGGTGATGTGTCAATTGGTTAAAATAATTTCATAAATATAAATTTTTAAATTTATTTAATAATATTATAGTAACATATTAAATATAAGGAAATGCCTATAGAGAAGTCTTGGTATTTTAAAAGTTATGAATTTAAATAAGGATTTGGCTGGTTTGTAATGTGAGGTGTTGTTATTCTACTATCAAGATTTAATTCTTTTGAAATTGATGTTTTAATGTTTATTCCGTGTGTATTAATATGAAAGAAACAAATACAAAACATATGTAATGATATTTAAATCTAAAACATTATATATAGTTTTTAACAATTAAATTTCAAATTGAACAATTTTTTAATAAAACATTAGATATAGTTTTTAATAATTAAATTTCAAATTGAATAATTCTCCAATGGATTAGTAATTTATTATTTATATTTAAAATATAAAATAAAAATTAATAAGTATTATTTAATAATTAATTAAGATAATACTTAGCTATAAGTGATAAACAAATTCATGTTCACATCACAAAAAAACTCAATTTTCAAATAGTTTGATTTTATTAACTAATTATCAAATCTCCATTTATATCAAATCACATCACATAAACATAGGTTTCTGTATGAAATTCAAAGTATATTTTGAAATTTTGATTAAACATATGTTTGTGTATCAAATTCAAAGTATATTTTAAATTTTTAGAGACAAATTAATAATAACATTAACAAATGAAAAGAAAAAGCTCATAATTTAATGATAACATTAATCAT
>JZKD02S1942902.1:13837-40025 GCA_000966675.3 Picea glauca
AATGGATTATTTTTTGGCGGGCCCCTTATCTCTATGTGGCAGGCATCTACTGGTTCTGAATCCCACTGCCTCCCATAGTATGACATACCTCTGTCAACCCATGATGTCATTATCCACATTTTTCCCCTAGAGGTCACGTCTCATCACTCTATCAGTCCATTCCCCTTGTTCTCCCTTTACAAGTCCTCTCACCATGGTCACTCCCCAATCAGTTCCCGCCACGTCACTTGGTCATATTCGTCATTAATTATTACCTGCCATATCATGCTCCAAACGACCCGTTGGCAATTTATTACTGGCTAACTTATTCGTTAGCCTACTGACCTTTCCCCCATGCCCAACAGGTATCCGTTTACTCAAAACCGCCATTTCCCTTCTTTCTTCCATTGCTTACTATGTCGTCTCACCAGAAAATATTTTTCCTATCCCACCAGAGCATTTTTTCCCCATTTTCTCTTCGTTTCATTCAACCGTCCCAAGCCACCATCATCCCCACTAACGATTGTTTGGTTTGCAGGTATTTTTACAACTATGGCACCAAAATCAAAGAGGACAAAAGCTGAGGAAAAACCTTTCCTCCCACCTCCTGTCGACCTCGACAGGATCCCCCTGGCAGACAAAGACCATTTAATCGTAGACACCAGATGCGAATTCGACTTCGCATACTTGCAGTCATAGCTCAAAGAGGTTTTCCTTGACCAGAGGGATGAAATTGGTCTCTGGGAGTCCAACCTTCCCCTATATCGTTTCCCCCAGGTTCATCATTTCCCCGAATTCTCCCTCAAATGCCAAGCCCATTACATCCCTGACCAGAGAGCCATAGTGTCCTCATCAGGAGAAATTATTTTCCTCATTACACCTGAAACCATTGACCAGATGATGCAGATACCCAGAGTCGAATCCGTCTCACCGTTCAATCTTGAAATTATCACAGAATTGTATCCGAAATTATCATTCCCCCAAAGAGCTCAGATTTTTGAGCTTTTTCTCCCACAAGCCACCCAACTCCCCACTACAAATCCCCTGTATCCATCATCCCTATTCTCGGTAAAGGGAAACCAGGTCATCTCATCACTATGTGCCCTGCTTGGGTATTTTTTGGATCAATGGGTGGATGAACCCATACTGGGTTTTCTGTCCATCTTCTCCACAGATGAGAAACCCACCACTTAGTTCAACTACAACGCCTTCCTAGCTGACAAAATTCATGAGCAATTCTCAAATTTCTCCATAGAAGGCATATTCCAGTATTCCTCAATATTGGCTTACATGTTCCTATTCTTTCAAGTGGAAAAATTCTCCTTTTCAATGCAGAAGATGGACAAGGATGGAAGGCCACAGGTGGTGACAGTGTGGACTTTGTTGCTCAGACACAACTCTACAAAATTCAGCTTCAAAAAAATTATTGAGCAGTTCTACCATCCCGTGGCGAGCATGCTTAGTGGAAGACCTGAGCCGAGAATAAAGGAGGAAATTCAGAGGATCTTACACCTTTCAGACCTTGCAAAAATGGGAGATTGGTACCTGTACCAGGACCACACAGAGACCAGAGTTTATGGGTGCGAATTGGATCCATACAAGTTACCCAAGTATCTGCCCGTGAGGATATTTTCCTTGGAGTACATAAGGCAGATGATCAACTCAGACGACATGCATTTTGTGTCTCTGAAAAAGAAGCAACAACTTAGGATCAAAGGGAAAATAGGATCATTCATCTGCAACAACTGAGGTGCTAGGGAGGAAGCAGATAGACTGTTAAAGGAGATGAAGTTTTTTGTTAGCTTCATATGGAATTATGATCCCTGTAGGATAATTTCAGAGATGAGAGTTAAGAATAAGAATATCCCATATGTCCACACATCTAGGCCTGAGATAGAGAAGTTCACCAACCAGATAAAATGGGAGCCAAACACTTTGGTTGGGACAAAACAACAGGACCTTTCGGTCACTATCTCACAGATGACTACACCATAGGCTCCTAAGGAGAAAATTCCCAAGAAGGACACTTCACCTTCCATCACTGAAGTATCGTCCGAAGAGTTCCAATTACACACCAAGAGGCCAAAAACTAGCCAGGCACCCGACACGGCTGGTGAAAAGGGAATTCAATCCACTACAACTATGGAAGTTTATCGGTCGCTCCTTTGTACGAGAAGCAAACAAATCATGACTAAAGTGTTGCCCAAGAAGCCTACAGATACTCCACCAGTAAACCAGCCGAGCAAAATAGGACCAAAATTGAGTATTTTTGAGAAGTATGATCTGATCAAAAAGAAAAATTAGACGCTGACCAGCAACATGTATGCTCAGTTATGGAAGCAAACATCAACTGTACAATATAGACTACTATCTGCATTCAACACTGAGAAGGGTAGAATGCACATGGCGTTTCTACAAGCACAGGTGCCAGACCCGAAAGTAATCACCGATTACAAAAGGGAAACATTCAAATTTCAGACTAAGGATGTGCATCCAGCTGATCAAATGGACCTGCACAGGAAAACTGGAGAAATGGTTTTCTCCACATTGGCAAATGCTTCCACTACCACCTCCAAGTTACAAGTATCTCTGAACAATGTCCAAACGCAACTGAAGTTAGAAAAAATATCATCCTTTTCCAAGGATAACGGGATTAAGACGTTGGAGGAACTGGTCCTCAAGATTAGATATGATCCCTCAAATGTGAAAGAAGTCAAGGAAATGCTCAAAAAGAAAAATGCCGATATAGCATCTCTGAGGAAATAGCTGAAACTACCACCAACAGAAGATTTGCAGGCAAAGGAAATAGCAGAGACAGAAGGGGAAAAGGATGAGATGCTCAAGCTGATCATGGAGCAAAATGCACAGTTGAAGGAAATGGAAGCAGAATTGGAAAAACTAGTGAAAGAGAAGGAGCAGTCAAAGCCCATGGAGGTCATTCCACTGAGCGCATTCCCACTCACAGGAGTGAGCAAAGTGTCTATAGCAGAAATTCCCTCAGAAACTCCACTGACCGCTCTGGAGAAAACAGTTGAACTAGCTAAATCCATGGAGGAGATGAATTTGCAAGAGACAGATATTAGCAGACTCAAAAAGGAGATTGAGAAACTTTAGGAACGCAAGTCTTCTTACCAATCTAGATAATCCAAGGAGAAACAAACATCAGACCAGCTCAAACAGGAATTGCAACAGCTTTAGAAGCAAATAGTGGTAGACAAAACACTTGCTGAGGCCAAGGAAAGTGTCTGGATGGATATCACCAAGTCCATGAATGAAATATGGTCGATGATGCAAATCATGTTCGAGAAAAATGAGCTAGTGCAAAGAAGTCAGCAGGCTATCGAGAAGATAAGAGCAGAACTGGGAGAGATGCCCACATAATCTGTTGAGATCATCAAATTTCTGAATTCCAAAACCAGAGAGGAGCTAGAGGATTTGAAGATTGAAGATAGGACAAAGACCATCCTTGAGGTCAAGAGGGTCTTGACCAAGAGAGGACTGATGCTACAGCTGGAGGAAAAGGTCTAGACCATGGACGTAGGAGTGCAATGTTTTTTTAGCAAGATCGAAGCTCTACAGAAGAAAGGCCTTCCTGGTTTGAGAGTTATAAATGACAAGTTAATGATGCTCGCCGATTACAAAAAGAAACTAGCCACTATGGCTAAGGATAGCTCAAAATTCTCAGGAATACAAGGCAGTATCATGGGCAAGGAATTCTTAGATGCTTTATAGTTAGACATCAACANCCAACAGGTATCCGTTTACTCAAAACCGCCATTTCCCTTCTTTCTTCCATTGCTTACTATGTCGTCTCACCAGAAAATATTTTTCCTATCCCACCAGAGCATTTTTCCCCGTTTTCTCTCCGTTTCAGTCAACCGTCCCAAGCCACCATCATCTCCACTAACAATTGTTTGGTTTGCAGGTATTTTTACAACTATGGCGCCAAAATCAAAGAGGACAAAAGCTGAGGAAAAACCTTTCCTCCCACCTCCTGTCGACCTCGACAGGATCCCCCTGGCAGACAAAGACCATTTAATCGCAGACACCAGATGCAAATTCGACTTCGAAGACTTGCAGTCATAGCTCAAAGAGGTTTTCCTTGACCATAGGGATGAAATTGGGCTCTGGGAGTCCAACCTTCCCCTGTATTGTTTCCCCCAGGTTCATCATTTCCCTGAATTCTCCCTCAAATTCCAAGCCCATTACATCCCCGACCAGAGAGCCATAGTGTCCTCATCAGGAGAAATTATTTTCCTCATTACACCTGAAACCATTGACCAGATGATGCAGATACACAAAGCCGAATCCGTCTCACCGTTCAATCTTGAAATTATCACAGAATTGTATCCGAAATTATCATTCCCCCAAAGAGCTCAGATTTTTTAGCTTTTTCTCCCACAAGCCACCCAACTCCCCACTACAAATCCCCTGTATCCTTCATCCCTATTCTCGGTAAAGGGAAACCAGGTCATCTCGTCACTCTGTGCCCTGCTTGGGTATTTTTTGGATCAATGGGTGGATGACCCCATACTGGGTTTTTTGTCCATCTTCTCCACAGATGAGAAACCCACCACTCATTTCAACTACAACGCTTTCCTGGCTGACAAAATTCATGAGCAATTCTCAAATTTCTCCACAGAAGGCATGTTCCAATATTCCTCAATATTGGCTTACATGTTCCTATTCTTTCAAGTGGAAAAATTCTCCTTTTCAATGCAGAAGATGGACGAGGATGGAAGGCCACAGGTGGTGACAGCGTGGACTTTGTTGCTCAGACACAACTCTACAAAATTCAGCTTCAAAAAATTTATTGAGCAGTTCTACCATCCCGTGGTGAGCATGCTTAGTGGCAGACCTGAGCCGAGAATAAAGGAGGAAATTTAGAGGATCTTACACCTTTCAGACCTTGCAAAAATGGGAGACTGGTACATGTACCAGGACCACACAGAGACCAGAGTGTATGGGTTGAGAATTGGCTCCATACAAGTTACCCAAGTATCTGCCCGTGAGGATATTTTCCCTGGAGTACATAAGGTAGATGATCAACTCATATGACATACATTTTGTGTCTCTGAAAAAGAAGCAACAACTTAGGATCAAAGGGCAAATAGGATCATTCATTTGCAACAACTGAGGTGCTGGGGAGGAAGCAGATAGACTGTTAAAGGAGATGAAGTTTTTTGTTAGCTTCATATGGCATTATGATCCCTGTAGGATAATTTTAGAGATGAGAGTTAAGAATAAGAATATCCCATATGTCCACACATCTAGGCCTGAGATAGAGAATTTCACCAACCAGACAGAATGGGAGCCAAACACTCTGGTTGGGACAGAACAATAGGACCTTTTGGTCACTATCTCACAGATGACTACACCATAGGCTCCTAAAGAGAAAATTCCCAAGAAGGACACTTCACCTTCCATCACTGAAGTATCGTCCGAAGAGTTCCAATTACACACCAAGAGGCCAAAAACCAGTCAGGCACCTGACACGGCTGGTGAAAAGGGAATTCAATCCACTACAACTATGGAAGTTTATCGGTCACTCCTTTGTACGAGAAGCAAACAAATCATGACTACAGTGTTGCCCAAGAAGCCTACAGATACTCCACTAGTAAACCAACCGAGCAAAATAGGACCGAAATTGAGTATTTTTGAGAAGTATGATCTGATCAAAAAGAAAAATCAGATGCTGACCAGCAACATGTATGCTCAGTTATGGAAGCAAACATCAACTGTACAATACAGACTACTATCTGCATTCAACACTGAGAAGGGTAGAATGCACATGGCATTTCTGCAAGCACAGGTGCCAGACCCGAAAGTAATCACCGATTACAAAAGGGAAACATTCAAATTTCAGACTAAGGATGTGCATCCAGCTGATCAAATGGACCTGCACAGGAAAACTGGAGAAATGGTTTTCTCCACATTGGCAAATGCTTCCACTACCACCTCCAAGTTACAAGTATCTCTGAACAATGTCCAAACGCAACTGAAGTTAGAAAAAATATCATCCTTTTCCAAGGATAACGGGATTAAGACGTTGGAGGAACTGGTCCTCAAGATTAGATATGATCCCTCAAATGTGAAAGAAGTCAAGGAAATGCTCAAAAAGAAAAATGCCGATATAGCATCTCTGAGGAAATAGCTG
Source organism: Picea glauca (assembly GCA_000966675.3). Classification (NCBI taxonomy): domain Eukaryota; kingdom Viridiplantae; phylum Streptophyta; class Pinopsida; order Pinales; family Pinaceae; genus Picea; species Picea glauca. Next base: position 19,974 of record JZKD02S1942902.1, read on the forward strand.
AAACTACCACCAACAGAAGATTTGCAGGCAAAGGAAATAGCAGAGACAGAAGGGGAAAAGGATGAGATGCTCAAGCTGATCATGGAGCAAAATGCACAGTTGAAGGAAATGGAAGCAGAATTGGAAAAACTAGTGAAAGAGAAGGAGCAGTCAAAGCCCATGGAGGTCATTCCACTGAGCGCATTCCCACTCACAGGAGTGAGCAAAGTGTCTATAGCAGAAATTCCCTCAGAAACTCCACTGACCGCTCTGGAGAAAACAGTTGAACTAGCTAAATCCATGGAGGAGATGAATTTGCAAGAGACAGATATTAGCAGACTCAAAAAGGAGATTGAGAAACTTTAGGAACGCAAGTCTTCTTACCAATCTAGATAATCCAAGGAGAAACAAACATCAGACCAGCTCAAACAGGAATTGCAACAGCTTTAGAAGCAAATAGTGGTAGACAAAACACTTGCTGAGGCCAAGGAAAGTGTCTGGATGGATATCACCAAGTCCATGAATGAAATATGGTCGATGATGCAAATCATGTTCGAGAAAAATGAGCTAGTGCAAAGAAGTCAGCAGGCTATCGAGAAGATAAGAGCAGAACTGGGAGAGATGCCCACATAATCTGTTGAGATCATCAAATTTCTGAATTCCAAAACCAGAGAGGAGCTAGAGGATTTGAAGATTGAAGATAGGACAAAGACCATCCTTGAGGTCAAGAGGGTCTTGACCAAGAGAGGACTGATGCTACAGCTGGAGGAAAAGGTCTAGACCATGGACGTAGGAGTGCAATGTTTTTTTAGCAAGATCGAAGCTCTACAGAAGAAAGGCCTTCCTGGTTTGAGAGTTATAAATGACAAGTTAATGATGCTCGCCGATTACAAAAAGAAACTAGCCACTATGGCTAAGGATAGCTCAAAATTCTCAGGAATACAAGGCAGTATCATGGGCAAGGAATTCTTAGATGCTTTATAGTTAGACATCAACATACATCATGAGATCTAGTACATCTTCATCATCAAGCCAACTTTTTCCAAGTACACAGAGATGGATGAAGTATATCAAAGATTACTCAAAGTCAGCATTCCCAGTCACCTTCGATGGGAAGAGCTTTGCAATCTGATCGAGTAGTCGATGATGTGTCCAAGCCTAGTCAGCTATCCAGTCAGATGAGGTCATGCAGAGGCCTCACCAACGGTTCACCCCAAGAAATCAGCATGAAGTTTCAACACATCATCAAGCAGTTTCCTAAATTTTTGTATCTTGTTAAGTTAGTTAGCTGAATTTAGATTAGCCACGTCCTGATCTTTAATGACAGGATTGTATGTAATTTTGGTTATAAATACTTCACACTTTGAAGTACTGAGGGTTGATCTTTATGCCCTACAAGCTACAAGATTGAAATTTTTATCAAGAGATCTTCCATTAATATAGAGAGATGTTTTCACAGGATTCTTGTGTGTTATTCATTGGTGATGTTTTCTTTTCTATGTTGAATGTTCTTCTTGCTCCGCTGTCATATTGTTTTCCATTCTAAATCTTTTAAAAGTAACGCATGTTGCAGGATTTATCTTTGTATACCCTATTTTAGACTTCGAAAGATTTTAATGTTTATCTTCTGATATTACAGTGAAGAAATTCTTAAATGCTTCTTTACTTTAACTGATATTCTCATATTTTTCGCTATTCATTGCTTTACTGCTAAAGAATACAACGAATGCATTATCTTGCCCTATGAAAAGAATATTTTGTTTCTAGTTTAGATTTATATCTTTATAATACAGACCCCATAGCCCAATGGATGTGTAAAGCCCTTTTTAGCCAACTTAACAAAAACAACAAACCTTTTCAATCTTATTTTATTTTATATAACTAGCCTAATATCTTAAGTTAAAACATAGCTAAATCATACAGAGAGATCCCTCTCTGAAACTGGTAGGGCTAGATTCCAGTTTCAAAGTGGTTGGATAAAGTTACCTCTCGTAGATTTCTTCTTTCCTGACAACCTATGGGAATTTACAGAGCATTAACAGGTTATTCACCCAAGATACTTTCTTCCATATCATAGATGTAGAATGTGTTGATGATTACAACTGCGTGAGAAATCCTCTAGGACATAGACTTAGTGAGTCGGCCTGTGAGAGAGCCCATGTGTTGGGTGTGCCCATGAGATGGGTGTGTCATTCTTCTCTGAGACAGAGATGGAATGTTGTGTGCCCCTATGTAGGGAAGATTCCCATGATATTTGTGTGTCATTTCACTCTGAGATAAGATGGAATGTTGTGTGCCCCTGTGTAGGGAAGATTCCCATGAGATGGGTGTGTTGTTTGAGATGAAACAATGTGTACCCCTATGCGGGGTGAAGGAACCCATGTGATGGGTTTATTGTTCTCCTCTGTGTAGAGATTTGAGATGATGTGGTACTATAGATGATTCTCCTATGAGACTCAATGAGATAGAGATCTGTTGAGTAGTACTTCCATGTGGATGAGAACAGGTGGACATAATCCTAGTGGTTGAGCACTAGTGAGTGTGTGTCCAGATGATTCTCCTGTGAGACTCAGTGAGATAGAAATCTCTTGAGTTGGATGTCCCTGCGGTTGAGAACAGGTGGACGTGCCCCTAGTGGATGAGCACTAGTGGGTGTGTAAGATCCCTTTCTATATTTTCTAAGATTTATATTTACTTGTAACCCTAATTGTGATGTAAAGGGTGCAGGTCGGCACCACCATAAAGTGAAATATAATTAACATAACAGATAATTAATATGGTGATTATTAATTATATTCTGAGTCATTGAGGTTGGACATGTTGTGCCAATATACATCACTTTTGATGTGTCCATTCTAATATAAATAAAGGTGATATCCCCATTGAGGAAACACAACACACATGTAATTTTTGAAATTTCAGCAATTACAAGTTCTAGGGATGAAGTGCGCACCTCTCTTGGGTGCTAGCCTTCTTGGTTTTTGAGAACACCCTTTTCTATGCTAGGTCTATGGTGTGGGAGGTCTTTCTCTTGAGAATATAGAAAAAAAAAATTGGGTTTTCTTCCCTTGTTTAGAAGGGTTTCCCAAGATATTTATTGTGTTCTTGTGCATGGGACTTCTTCTTGTGATCTTGGTTATTGCAACAATTGTTAATGGTGTAGCTGCATTTGTCTATGGTTCAGGTAAATAATAAAATTGAAATAAACCTCATGCTTGAGCCTAGAATAATGAAAATTCAACATGGTGTCAGAGCTTAGGTCTTGAAGAACCCATTGCACAAGCATCTACCAGTCATCCTCTCACTTTTGCAAAACCATACGACCCTCCTAGTGTTTTTAGAAAATCTATATGACCCTCCTTCTTTTTCTGTTTTATCTCTTAATACTTGGATGTTGGGGATAAAAATGACATAGGATATTACGGCCTCCTCTAGTGCACATCTAGAGACTCTCAGAGTGAAATTCCAAGCATTTTGAAATTTTGGCCCTAGGGTTTCTAGGGTTTCACAATTTTCTACAGATTTTTTGTTTTAGGGTTTCTGCATTTCATTGAAGGAGTTTTTCAGATCACCAGTATTCCTATGAGTCTATTAAGGCTTATTGTTGGTAGTCATAATCCCAACAAAACATAAGGTTGCTAGCCTAACCTAGACATTAGTTTTTCTAGCCTAGTTGGCAAGGATTTGTGACGAATCTGAAAATATGAAGAACATAACCTTGGTGGAAGATAGGCTTGATGGATCAAGAAAATTCATCTCCTAGAAGTCAAGAATTTAGATCACTCTTGAAGAGGAAAATGTATTGTGGAAAATACAAAGAGATTTACCAGAGACAACTATTGATGAAGAGAAGGAAGAAAGGAAGGAAGATGTAATGTCCCTAGGCCTTCAACCCCATTGCTGGGCAAAGCTACTACGCAAAAACATTCTCATACTTATATAAATAACATCCATTAAATCAAATTAACACATTTAACTAAACAATACAGAGTAATCACAGGATTACTACTAACATACATAAATAATGGAATTAACAGTAATTCATGATTACAACGGAATACATGACAATATTGCAAGCATCACAGACATGCATTTTAATTGAAATTAAACACATGAATACACTTATCTTTTAAACTGTAGAAACTCCACCAACCACATCCAGAACTTCCATGAACCTCCCAGCCTTAGACCACGCTGCTCATCACGCTCAACAGTAGGTCACCCCCGAGCTATAACCAAGCTCCACCCAGGGCAAGGGAATCCTAGACTAGGTTGAGGTTACAGGAAAACTACACAATACAACCAGAAGGATTCTCTCCAGGATCCTTCTTACGCCCACTACTCACGAACTCTCATTCCCCACATGCCTGTTCCACCCGGGAGTATACACCTTCACAAGAACAGTCCATCGGTGCTTCACCTCCCTCTCTGTGTCTCAGCAATAGGATGGATCAATAATTCTCAGAGATTCGTAGCTGGTGTTGGACTCTCTCTGGGAGAAAACAACTTCCCAATAGACTCTCTCACCTAGAGAGAGAGCTACTCATAGGCCTATCAACCTACCTCTTCTACCACGAGCCTGACAACCCAGTTCTTCAACCAGTTTTCAACTCAATTCCCGCAAGTTTAGGAATCAACAACAACAACATATTTTGGTTAACTCACGGGTGACTGCAACAACAAGAAAATTGGGTGTGGATGTCCAGAAAATGACAACAGGCCACTAAGACACAACACGATTCAGGTAACGCCATTTTTCAGGATGAGTGACAAGAAATCCATGTAGAGGTCGAACACAAACTCAACAGTTTAGACAGAGGGTGTATTGGCTTCTCAAGAAAACATCACCGGCTTCAGCTTTCAGAGCTACATGAGGCATACAGAGATCAGACAGGATTCCTGGTTTTAGACAACCCACGACAAAGTGGAGGATGAACCCCCATCATGTCTCAATTATTGGGTTAAATTGCATGTGCCTGGGCCAACACATGTCACCCATGAAGGTGCATTCACTCCATCAGCATGCATTCCCTTTTTCAGACATTCCCCCTTCCAGGAACTTAGGATAAAAACATACATTTCACATAGCTTTTGGAATAATAATAAATTATTATTCCCAAGGACTTAAGCCCCTAAGATTAAACCCTCTCCCAACCTTTAAACCTCCTTTTCCTTACCCACTATGTGGAATCTTATTCTCCCATCACTCTTTCTTCATGGTCAGTCTACACGCAATGATGTTTATATTTTTATTAATGTTCTGCATAATTACACATACAAAAATAGGCTCCTAGCCTTAACACTTAGGCTCTCTGGCCTAATAAACACATAATCCCACCAACTTATCAATATTCGGCTCACCAGCCTACAAAACATGATTACAGTTCATAAATGTGATTATAATTCATAATATAACTGGGGCACTACCAGGGGATATTACAATCCCCTCCCCTTATTTTTTCACTATCCTCAGTGCAACTTTTACACAACATCAACAAGATTTCCAAAATCTTAAAAAATATGTGGGTATTCTACCCGCATAGCATCCTCATGTTCCCATGTCGCATCCTCATGACCGTACCAGGTACATTGGACCTTTACAATCCCTATGTCTTGATTCCAGAGCTGTTTTCTTTTCCAGTCCAATATGCGCACATGATGCACTTGCAGGACACCTTCTTGCTCCACTTGAATCACATTCCAATCAATTACATGATTAGCATCAGGTATATATTTCTTAAGAAATGAAACATTAAACACATTATGTACAGTCATGGATGTAGGTAATGCAAGCATATATGCAACTGGCCCAATCCTTTCTAGGATTTCAAATGGCCCATAAAATCTGGTTGCCAACTTGGCGTAGTTTCCTAGCTTCAGGGAACTTCTGTTAGCTTTTACTTTCAGAAAAAAATGATCACCCACTTTGAATTCCCTATGGATTATGTTCTTATCAGCATAACTCTTCTGCCTGTCTTGGGCATCTTTCAAATTCTGCTTAATTTTTAGAATTTTTTCTTCCATTTCCTTGAGCAATTATGGCCCAACTACTGCCCTATCAGCTGGATTACTCCATCTTACTGGAGTATTTCACTTTCTACCATAAATTTCTTCAAATGGGCTCATATTCAATGATGCTTGATACCCATTATTGTAGGTGAATTCTACCAAGGGCAAGTAGTCTTACCATTTCGATGGTTTTTCCATCACATACATCCTTAGTATGTCTTCTATTACTCGATTCACCCTCTCTGTCTTCCCATCAGAATCAGGATGATATGCTATACTAAAGTTCAGATTCATTTTGAACCTCTTGAATAACCCTTTCCATAAATTTGAGGTAAATTTTGGGTCTCTATTAGACACAATTGTCTTGGGAATACCATGCAATCGTGCTACTTCCCTTATAAAAATATCAACAACATCCGTTGCCTTGTGAGTAGTCTTTAGTGGAATAAAATGGGCATATTTTATAATATTTTCCACCACCACCATGATTGAATCATGTTGTTTTCCTGTTCTAGGCAATCCCGTGATGAATCCATTGTCACCACTTCCCACTTCCACTCAAGAATGGGTAAAGGTTGCAGCAACCCTGCTAGGTGCCTGTGCTGAGCTTTAAACTTCTATCACTCCATACATCTGGCAATGTATTCAACAATATATTTCTTCATACCTGGCCAAAAGTAATGGCTCTTGGATGCTGCCATAGTTTTCTGATATCCAAGGTGCCCAACATAAGGCACATTATGCATTTCATGCAAAATCATAAGTTTCAAGTCCTGGACATTAGGTACATAAATTTTGTTCTTGTACAAAATTATTCCGTCAGTTTCCAACTTATAATTCTCCACTTTCTGTGGAATCTTACCTTGCTGTATCTTTGCTACCAAATCCCTGTACTGCAAATCCATATTTGCATCCTCTGAAATTATGCTTTTAATATCATTTCAGTACATGCTAATGGATGTAGCATGTAATTCGTGCACTCTCCTGCTGAGTTCATCAACCACTTTTTTTTCCTTTCCTTTGATCTTCTTGATATCAAAATTGTATTCATAGATAAAGTCCAACCACCTACTCTGTCTAACATTCAAGGTTGGATAATCAAACAAATATTTCAAACTGTTGTGGTCTGTTCTCAGTTTGAACCTCCTTCCCATGAGGTAATGCCTCCACTTCTTTAGAGCATGTACTATTGCTGCCAACTCCAAATCATGAGTGGCATAGTTTCTTTCGTCCTCTTTCAACTTTCTGGATTCATAACAAATTACGAATTCATTCTGACTAAGGACTCCTCCCAGTTCTTCTTTGCATGCATCTGTACACACTACAAAGTCTTCGTTCGGATCTGCAATCCTCAGGATTGGATCATTGGTTAACAATTGTGTCAATCGTGGAAAGCATCTCTCACAATCCTCTATCCACTGAAACTTCTTCTCCTTCCCTTGCAAGGAAGTGATAAGGTGAGCTATCCATGAGAAGCCTGCGATAAACCTTATGTAATAACTATCTAGACCCATAAAGGATCTGACTTCCATCATGTTCTTTGGAGCTGACCATTCTCTGATGGCCTCAATATTATTAGGATCTACAACTATCCCATCCTTCAAAATAATATGCCCCAAGTAATGGATCTGCTCCTGATAAAATGAGCACTTTCTCAACTTGGCATACAGTTGGTGCTCTCTTAGCACCTGCAACACCATTCTCAGATGTTGTTCATGGTATTCCTCTGACTTGGAATACACCAGAATGTCATCCAAAAAGACTATGAAAAACTTGTCTAGATAGTCTCTGAATACACCATTCATCAAGCACATAAAAACATCGGGTGCATTTGACAACCCAAATGGAACCATCGTGAACTCGTAATGACCATACCTCGTTTTAAAGGAGGTCTTGTTGATGTCTTCATCCTTTATCCTTAGGTGGTGATATCTCAACCTGATATCTATCTTCGAAAATATCTTATCATCATTCAACTGATCAAAGATATCATCGATCCTCGGTAGAGGATATTTGTTCTTTACATTTACTTTGTTCAACTGTTTGAAATCAATGCACAATCTCAACATCCCATCCTTCTTCTTCACGAACAGGACTAGGGCACCCCAAGGTGACACACTTGGGCATATATACCCCTTCTTCAGAATCTCTTCAAGTTGTAATTGCAACTCTTTCAGCTTTAGTGCACTCATTCTGTAAGGAGCTTTCGACACTAGAGCTGCTCCAGGCATCAAGTTTACAGAGAAGTCAATATCTCTTTTTATGAGGTAATCCTGGTACCTCCTGGAATACATCTTCAAACTCCTTTAGTACCGCATGATCTCCAATACTTGGAACCTTATCCTTAGGTCTGTCCTCCACATGGGCTACAAATAATTGACAACCTTTCCTGTAGCATTTCTTTAGCTGCATTGTTGAGATTTCTCTGATAGAAACAACTCTAAGAATTCCTTGGACTGTTCTCTGATTTCCTTCCTCATCCAGGAAAGTGAATGCCTTATTAGAACAGTCCAATATGGCATGCCAGTCCATCCCAATTAGACAATCATAAGAACCTAAAGGAAAAATATTCAATTCAGCCTTTGTGCTTAGTCCATTCATGTCCACTGGACAGGACTTAACTAACTCAGTGACTTTTCTCTTGGTTCTTGTAGCCAGCTGCACTAAGCAAGAATTTTCATGTTTTATTTTCAACAAATGCAAACTTTCCACCACTCTAGGATCTATATAGCTATGGCTAGCCCCTGAATCAATTAAAATAGTAAAGGCATGGTTGTTGATCATACATTCTACTTCAATCATGTGCGACTTAAATTCAGCTTGCTTGTTGTCCAGGGCTGCATAAATCCTTGGAATTCTACTGTCCATGTCCTCCACTGTTTTAGCTTGCTGAACATTATGGAAAGCTCTCACTTTTCCATTTTTGTGGGGAAAATATCTATACTTTTGGCTCCTCTGAAAACCCCAACACTGAATGAGCGTCTTCCTTGGCCTTTGTTCCCCTACGTTAGCCATTCTCGTCTCTCTAAATGATGGCTCTCCTTGAGAATTGTTTCTGAAAAAGGGTGGCTTGTTTCCCTTCTGCCTATGCTCTTTCTTGAACTTCCTCTGGTCATCCGAAGCCTTCCGAAACGTAGGATTTTCTCTTTGCTGCTCATATAAGCATTTCACTCTTCTTATCGTTTCTTCCATAGTCTTAGGATCATCATACTGAATCTTTTCACCAATGGAAGGTGGAAATCCACTTAGATACCTCTGAATCTAGACAGTCTCATCCTTGATGAACATAACATACTTTAGTAATTCCAAAAACCTTCATTCGTATTCATCAATGGTCATTCTACCTAGTTTGAGTTCAAGCAACTCTTTCATCTTTCTGTCGTAGTATCTTTTAGTCAATTATTTCTTCTTGAAATACCTCTTGAATTACTTCTAAGTGATATCTTTCTCTCGGATGTGTTGTACCTACACAAGCTAATCCCACCACATGGATTCCTTTCCCTTCAGTTGATACATTGCAATTATTCCTTCTGCATGAGAGGAATAATTCTGTAGTTGGAAATATTTCCTCATGCCAATCAATCATGTTTTTGAATCTTCCTCCTTCTTATGATCTCCATCAAACATGGGATGCTTAATCTTGTTCATTTCTCCCTTCAGCTCATCCACCCTAGATCTCTTATGCTTTCTAGTAGGATATGGTCTTGAACTACTACTTTCCCTTCTCTTGGAGCGACCTTGGGAGTGATGATGGTGTTTACCAACACTCCTTGATCTTCTTCCCTCAGAAGTCGGGTGACTCCCTATTTTTCTCAAGTCTCTCTCCTGGTCCAACTTCTTTTCTATTCTCTCCAGACTCTTCATCAATTTTAAGTTGAATTCACCTTGTTTATCCTGATCTTTCCTGATCTTTCTGCTATCTGTTCGGTGATTTTTGACATCTTTCTACAATTTTTCAATGATCTTCATCATACGCCCTTCCTTATCTATTTCTTCTCCATTCTTATTGGAGTTTGATCCTTCAACTCCCAAATGAACATCCATCCTTTTAGCTTCATTCTCTGAACTGGAAGCATTCTATATCTCCTCCATTTCTTTGCACTCAGTGTCAACTCTAATTAGTTTTGGCACTCGCTAAAATTATTCAAACACAATGTGTGGACAACTAGAATTTGTCAGGCCATCATTCCTTAAAAACAAATCCCATAGAATTCATAAACCGAGTCTGTTTTTAAGAAACATTCAGATTTCATGAATTTTCCAAGCTCTGCTCAGCTCTATAACAATCCTTCGGGCATTATCCCCTTCTCTCTTAGTCACCAATCCACATGATTGCAGGTCATGACCTCTCACCTAACAAAAAGGTTCTTCGTGACTTCTCGTTTCAGGAGGTTTCAAAGCACTTCCAAACAAATTCCCAAGTTCCTAACTAACGAACTCACGACGTAGGGGGGGTCAACTGTCCACATCTACCCAACATCCAATGGATAACACTCACTATGGAACCTCAGGTGTTCGAGTTCCAGTACTTCGGGACTTCAGAAGATTTCACATCCGTACACCCCGAAAACGTCCACGTCACCTTAGGTGATGTCATTACCTTACTTCACTGAACATTTTCCGAATTGTGGGAGCATGCAACGGTGGTTTGGAGCAACCCACATTTCGTCTCACAATTATCCTGACACTGACATGTAACCCCTCAGAGAAACCATGGTTTGGATTGCAGGACCGCCTTGGAGAATTATATTTTGTGCGACTTGGGTCCCTGCAATGCCTTCTAGCCATTGATCTTGATGTATCCTGATCAACACCACTGTGGGTCCTCCAAACTCTAACTACATTACGTAACCTTGGGCCCCATTAACCATTCTCACATAGGATGCTACATGGTGGAATACTAGCGACGTTATCTGGCCCCACCACGTCTACTCCTTCGTTTCAGAACATCGGGCTTCGAGAGTTTGTGCAACAACACATCCCATTCTCCCGACAACCGAACACCCAAAATTACAATCTTCCCTTCTTCTTGATCCAATGGTCAAGATCTTTCCTCTAGATCTATGATGTAGATCTCCCTCGAGACTTTGGGATTTCAGGTTTCGGGTGTTTATGCCTCTGTGCACCCCACTTCTCCCGATTGTCGAAATCTGAAGGGTTTCTAGGATAGCCCTCCTATATCTTCTGCAGATCTGATGGTCATAATGAATTTCCTTTTCGTTCGAACATATCCTATGGCTCCCACACTCCAAGTGTTGAGAGATCTCTCTCTCTGTGGTTAACTACCACACCGACTACGGTTTTATTCTACCGCTACCCCTCCTGAGATTCGTAACACAACCAAGTAACTAATTGGCACTTAGAAACATTTTGAGGTCCAAAATTAGTCATCCAGAAACAATTTTCTCTCGAAACCTCAGGTCCAAATACCACTTATTTGACCCATCCAGGATTAGCGTGAAAACATGGCTATGATACCATATTGTAATGTCCCCAGGCCTTGAACCCCATTGTCAGGCAATGCTACTATGCAAAAACATTCTCATACTTATATAATTAACATCTATTAAATCAAATTAACATATTTAACTAAAAAATACAGAGTAATCATAGGATTAGTACTAACATACAGAAATAATGGAATTAATAGTAATTCATGATTGCAACGAAATACATGACAATATTGCAAGCATCACAGACATGCATTTTAATTGAAATTAAACACATGCATATACTTATCTTTGAAACTGTAGAAACTCCACTAACCATGTGCAAACCTTCCACAAACCTCCTAGCCTTAGACCATGCTGCTCATCACGCTCAACAGTAGGTCACCCTCGAGTTGGGACCAAGCTCCACCGAGGGCAAGGGAATCCTAGACTAGGCTGAGGTTACAGGAAAACTACACAATACAACCAGAAGGATTCTCTCTAGGAGCCTTCTTAGTCCAACTACTCATGCACTGTCATTCCCCACATGCCTGTTCCACCTGGGAGTATACACCTTCACAAGCAAAGTCTATTGGTGCTTCACCTCCCTCTCTATGTCTCAACAATAGGCTAGATCAAGAATTCTCAGAGTTCCATAGCTGGTGTTGGAATCTCTTTGGGAGAAAACCACTTCCCAGCAGACTCTCTCACCTGGAGAGAGATCTTCTCACAGGCCTGACAACCTGCCTCTTCTACCACAGGCCTAACAACCCGGTTCTTCAACCAATTTTCAACTCAATTCCTGCAAGTTCAGGAATCAACAACAACAATAGCTTTTGGTTAACTCATGGGTAACCACAACAATAGGAAAATTGGGTATGGACGTCTAGAAAATGGCAACAGGCCACTAAGACACAACACAGTTTAGGTAACACTGGTTTTCAGGATGCATGACAAGAAATCCACACAAAGGTCAAACACAGAATCAATAGTTTAGACAGAGGGTGTATTGGCTTCTCAAGAAAACATCACCGATTTTAGGTCTCAGAGCTGCGTGAGGCATACAGAGATCAAACAGGATTCCTGGTTTCAGACAGCCCATGGTAGAATGGAGGACGAACCCCCATCATGGCTCAATTCTTTGGTTAAATTGCATGTGCCTAGGCCGACACATCTCGCCCATGAAGCTGCATGCACTCCATCAACATGCGTTCCCTTTTGCACATGTCCCCCCTTCCAGGAACTTAGGATAAAAACATACATTTCACATATCTTTTGGAATAATAATAAATTATTATTCCCAATGACTTAAGCCCCTAAGATTAACCCCTCTCCCAACCTTTTAGCCCCCTTTTCCTTACCCATTCTATGGAATCTTAGTCCCCCATAACTCTTTCTTTGTGGTCAGTCTTCACGCATTGATGTTTATATTTTTATTAATGTTCTGCATAATTACATATACAAAAGCAGGCTCTTGTCCTTAACACTTAGGCTCTCCGGCCTAATAAACACATAATCCCACCAACTTATCAATACTCAGCTCACCAACCTACAAAACATGATTACATTTCATAAACGTGATTATAATTCATAATATAACTGGGGCACTGCTGGGGGATATTACATAAGAAGACGTCAAGGAAAGGAAGATAATGATATACTTAGTAAGAGATCATATTCTGTCTTGTATTGCAAACCTAAAGATAGCTTATGAAATTTATGAAGCATTAAAGAATATGTTTGAGAGTGACAACACCAAAAGAACTCTTACATTGAAAGGATGACTTCAAAATATCAAGATGACAAAAGGTGACACCGTTGTTATATTCTTTATGAAGATGTCAGAGATCAGAGATCAACTAGGTTCCATTGGAGAAATCATATCTAACAGAGAACTTATTTTGACCACTCTCAATAATCTTCCAAAACATTGGGAACCATTTCTTCAAAGTATTAGTGGAAGAGAAATTTGTGGATAGACTGTACCCAAGAAGAAATCAAACTTAGAGCTAGAGGAGTGGAAGACTTCCCTCCTGATGAAAATCATGCTCTTTCACTTCATACAAAGAAAGGAGGAATATTTAAAATAAAATTTAGGCAAACATTCAAAGATGAGAAGACTTCACCAGCTCCAGGTTATGATCAGAGATGAGACATGTCAAATATCCAGTGCTTCAGATGTGACAAGTATGGACACTATGTGAGAAATTGTCCTACTAGAAAGAATGGAAGTCAATATGCTTCCACCGCTGACATTGATCCAGACCCACCTCAAAAGGATGAAGATAAGAGAGATGAGGATTAATTCCTCTAAACCAAATGCAATATTGAGCATGACTGTAGAGTAAGGTAATTTGTTTGATTTAATCATTAAACCTGTAGTTGATTTCATTTGTGATAGTGAAGGGTATTATCCCTAGTGTCTTGGACCATTATCCTTGGTACGGGAGTCCAACCCTCATTGATTGATTATTATTCTAGTACATAAGACCTTTTTGGTTTTTATCCCTATGGGAGGCCATCTTGGTTATTATCCTAGTACGAAGTTCATCAAAATACTGTAGAATCAATAGAGGACCTGAGAATACATGAGATATCTCTAGGTTAGCAAACATGAAAAGGAAGATATCTATCCTTCAAAATTCAGAGGGAGTTACTTGACTCAAAGGGAGTCAAAATATTTGAGAAGAAGGAAGAGACATTACCTTCTCCCCTTCAACAGTTCAGAGGGAGACAACCATTACTCCAATTTATTTAGTTGCTCCAGCTGATCCAGTTGCTCTAGTTGATATTCCTAGAGACATTGCAGTAGTCCATAAAAGGCATGTCTGGGCTTGACAACCTCTGCAAGAGGCAGAGGGACATGTAGCTCCTTAAGGAACATTCCGAGATAGAAAGAGATCAAAGAGACTTTTGAGATACTTTTCATCCATGAGTCACATCATTGATTCTAAGCCTTCTTGTCATGGAGAAACAAAAGGTGAAAAAGTATGGCAAGTTTCCATGATAGAATAATATTGGTCCATCTTGAAGAATGATGTATGGAATATTTATCCGAGGCCACAAGGGAAGTTTGTAGTCAATTCCAAGTGGATATATAAGATCAATCATGCAATTGATGGAAGTGTTGATAAATACAAAGCGAGATTTATAGCCAGAGGACTCTCACAAGTAGAGGGAGTTGACTATGATGAGACATTTTCTCCAGTAGCCCGATACACTTCCATTCGTACTATCATTTCACTAGTTACATCCATGAGTTGGAAACTCCATCATATGGATGTAAAGACAAAATTTCTCAATGGTGAGATTGAGGAAGAAGTTTATATCGAGAAACCAAAAGGATTCATGATACACGATAAGAAAACCCTGTATGGAATAAAAAAATCACCTCGTGCTTGGTATGAGAAAATGAATGGATTCTTGATGAGTTTGGGTTTCAACAAGAGTGTTGTTGATCCAAACCTATATTATCATATTTTTAGTGACGAGTGCCTAATCATGGTTCTGTATGTGGATGATTTATTCCTTACTGGTTCAGAAAGACTTATTACTAAATGCAAGCAAGCATTGACTTCTGATTTTGATATGAAGGATTTGGGTATGATGCACTACTTCTTGGGAATATAAGTATGGAAGAAAACTAATAAGATTTTCCTGATTCAAGGAAAATATACAGTGGAGATATTGAATAAGTTCGGTATGACAGAGTGAAAATCCATGCCTACACCAATGATGATGGATTTGAAGAAAATGAATGATGCTTCTACTGATTCAGGGAAAATTGATCCACATTTGTATGGACGACTAATTGGATCACTGATGTATCTAGTTAACAATAGACCTGATATATGAAATGCAGTGAATGTACTTAGTCAGTTCATCAGTTAGTTAAGACAAACTCATTGGATAGAAACAAAGAATGTATTGAGATATTTATGAGGCACAGTTGGATATATCCTGAGATATGCCTCCAGTGAAGACTTGATCTTGCAGGGATATGCCGATGGAAATTGGGTAGGAAGCACAATGGACACATCCAGTTGTTGTTTTAACTTAGGGTCTGCCATAGTTTCCCGGTGTAGCAAGAAACAGAGCTCTATAGCCTTGAGTACCACAGAAGCACAATACATATAATTGAGTGTGGCATTCCACGAAGCAGTGTGGCTTCACAAGCTCCTGACAGATTTATTCGATCATGAGATGGATTTCACCATTATTCATTATGATAACCAAAAATGTGTGAAGCTATCTGAGAACCCTGTGTTTCATGATAGATCGAAACACATTGAGATAAAATATCATTATATCATAGACATGGTGCAAAGGAAAGAAGTACATGTTTAGTACCTTCCTACACTTGAGAAGATTGCAGATATCTTCACCAAACCACTTGCCAAGATGAAGTTTGAGTACTTCCATGAGAGACTTGGCCTAGTGGAGAATGCATCCCTAGATGAGAGGGAGTGTTGATGATTACAGTTGCATGAGACATCCTCCAAGACACAGACTGAGTGAGTCGACTAGTGAGAGAGCCCATGAGTTGGGTGTGCCCATGAGATGGGTGTGTCGTTCCTCTCTAAGATGGAGATGGAACATTGTGTGCCCCTGTGTAGGGAATATTCCCATGAGATGGGTGTGTCATTTTTCTCTAAGATGGAGATGGAACATTGTGTGTCCCTGTGTAGGGAAGATTCCCATGAGATGGATGTTTCATTTGAGATGAAACAATGTGTACCCCTACAATGGGTTTATTGTTCTCCTCTGTGTATAGAGTTGAGATGATGTGGTATTCCAGATGATTCTCTTGTGAGACTCAGTGAGATAGAGATCTATTGAGTAGGACGTCCATGTGGCTGAGCACAAATGGATGTGATCCTAGTGGTTGATCACTAGTGAGTGTGTGTCCAGATGATGATTCTTCTATGAGACTCAGTGAGATAGAGATATGTTGATTTGGACATCCCTGTGGTTGAGCATAGGTGGACATGCCCCTAGTGGTTGATAACTAGTGGGTGTGTGAGATCCATTGATATATTGTCTAAGAGTTAGATTTACCTATAACCCTAATTTTAATGTAAACGGTACAGGTTTCCCCACCATAAAGTGAAAGATAATTAATGTAAAAGATAATTAATATGGTAATTATTAATTATATTTTGATTTATTGAGGTCGGACCTGTTGTGACAATAGACACCACTTTATATGTGTCCAGTCTAATATTAATAAAGGTGATTTCCTCATTGAGGAAACACAACACACATGTAATTTTGGAAATTTCAGCAAGTACAAGTTCTAGGGCTGAAGTGCGCACCTCTCTTGGGTGCTAGCCTTCTTGGTTTTTGAGAGGACCCTTTTGTGTGCTAGGTCTATGGTGTGGGAGGTATTTCAATTTAGAATATAGCAAAGGATTGTTGGGTTTTCTTCCCTTGTTGAGAAGGGTTTCCCAGGATATTTCTTGTGTTCTTGTGCATGGTACTTCTTCCTGTGATCTTGGTTATTGCAACAATTGTTAATGGTGTAGATGCATTTGTCTATGGTTCAAGTAAATGCTAAAATTGAAATAAACCTCATGCTTGAGCCTAGCATAGTGAAAATTCAACAGAAGGAATCTACGCATCTCCTTTATGTTGGGATGTAGAAGACACCTATGGATTGAATATTTTTTTTACTTTCAATTATTTTGTGTTCTGTGTGTATATATAAAGTTGACATAAAAATATTTTATTTAAGGTGACATTGGAATTTTTTTGCATTATTAATATTTTTTAAATACCATCTATCAAGCATATTGAACAAAATTAATTAATAGTTTTATTGATGAAAATATTATTTTTTAACTCTTATAATTTTAAATTTTAAAAAGAATATTATTTTTTAAAGATTTAATATATATACCTTAACTTTGTCAATTGGGTTTAGCTCGGGTGGTTAGGAGAAATGATTGTGATCCTCCCCACATGAATTTAATTCAAGGAAAATATAAACACTTAACAAGACATATTTAATGAGATATATATAAATATAATGTTGCACGAATACACAATGAGAAATATATATTTAAACATTTAAATCATTAAATAGTTCAATCTCTCTCGATATTTTTGTTTGGAAAAAGGTAATGAAAATAAAAAATAAAAAATATTACTCACACAAAACCTAAATTCTCACCGACAAGAGTTGTCACTAGCTTCCCTTTGACCTAACTCTAAAACTCTCTATTGCATCCAGAACACCATCCCTGTCCTTCCTACCAAAATCTCACCATTCCACTTCAGAATTGAGTTTAAGATCAACCCTTGGTTTCTCCAGTGAGAAAAATGCACCTTTATTGGATTTGTAACTGTCATAATAGCCAACCAATGGTTATTCACCCAAGAAACTTGCTTCTATATCAGAACCAAAAAGTGTCCATACTCCTCCATTCACTCGTATCATTATTATCTTGAACAACATACCAGTTGAGTACAAACTGTACCTTTGGACGAACACTAGTGCCACACAGATTGACTATGAACCTATTGTACTCCAGGGCATAACACCAACCTAACTATAAAGATTTATCAATTGGCCATCCTATGAACACATATTTATTTACTGAGACACCTAGATACCCAACCATGGTGCTCGCAAATTCTCTAGGAAAATAGTTTGGATACAAGATGTATCCAAGTCAATCTTACATTATTTTCACCTGCCAATAAGGAATTATAGCGCAACATTCACCAAACACTTTTACATGAAGGGATAATGAGAGGAGACATACAAGACACACAACTATGTTCCCTTCTATCTACAACACACTTTACTGAGTAGAATTAGGAATGATATTTACATCACAAATATTGACATGCAGGGATACAAATCATTAGCAAGGGATAATGACACATAATACAAGAATACAATTTTCCTCCTTTGAAATCACACACATACTTTGTTGGACCTAATATTATGGGGTTGGCATTGAGGACAAAGAAGACCAATATAGTCAATGTTGGGAATGGAGTTGGTATTGGAATTGAAACAAAAAGAATCAAGTAGATGTTAATAAGTCTAGTATAAAAGTCTCAGCAAGAAAATCCTCTACCTGTCAAAACTTTAAGTCAAGTTGGAAACAATTGTCTCGAATAGTCAAACCTTAATTCGAGTCGAAACAATTAAATGGGTTAATTCGACTATACAAGTGAAAGGAGAAAGGATCAAAGTCGAGTGCCTCAATAAAATACAGTAAATATCAAGAGGTCTGGTATAAACATCTCAACAAGAAGTTGAAGTTGAAGAAGTTTAAAAAGTTGAAGGTTGAAGTCAAAGCAATCGATGGTCAAAATCAAAGAGGTCAAAGAAGTCGAAGGTCGAAGTCGGATAAGTAGAATAATTTGAAATTGAAGAAGTCTAAGATCGAAGCCGAAGCCAAAGTCAAAACCGAAGCACGTCGGGGCGACCAAAGTCAAATTACACAAGTCATTTTTCTCTTAAGTCGAGTCAATCCGAGTAGAAGTGAAGTAAATTACCCCGAAGGTCGAAGTTGAAATAAAATTGAGTCGGGAAATTCAAGTGGGCCAAAGCAACTCGGACGACCAAAGTAGAATCTCTCAAGTCAATTTTCTTCTTAGTCAAGTCAAATCAACAAATCCATGACTGAAAATCAACAAATCCATGCACTAATGAAGTTGAAATCCAAACAAGAGTATATGAATGAAAGTATGATTTTTATTAATACCAATGGAAAGAATTTACCATGATGCGCAATGGGAGGAGGCTTGATGTAGCTGGATGGGATCTAAATCCCCTCTTTGGAATGGGTTATTTACCTCCTTGTGTACTCTACCTTCAAAATTAGTAGAGATATGATGGAAGTCTAAATGATAAGTGAACGAGAACTATGGTTTCAAGTCTACCTTTGGAAGAATTCCAACTTTGTAATCTTACTTTGAAATATGGATGAATTGTGTGACCTCATGTAATGCCCTATATTATTAAATTTATAATAAATAAATATTTAAATGGTATAAAAATAGAAAGTAAAATAAACAATAAATAAAGTAAACGATTAAAATAAATAAATAAAAATGAATTATTTTAATAATAGAATTAAAGGGTGAAAATAAGAAAAGATAAATTCAGGGAAAGCTAAATTAAGAAAAGGATAAAAATTGCATGATTAATTATTTAATGGTTGTTATACCACAATTTGCCACACCATTTGCATTTTGATATGTCCTAGTCTTTGTCCCTGACTTGCAACTTTAAATCCCAAGTTCCCTCATCAAATTCTCTTAAAAAACAATGCTTTTGTTTATATCCATGGGTTTCCTTTGTGCAACATGTGGACACCCATGACTTGCTAGTGTACAACCCCCGGATGTCCTCAAAAAATGTGAAAAACAAAATAATTCCACATTTTGGGTAGGAATTTTGGTTCTTCTCGTTTCACAAAATCCCTAAGCCCATACCAACTGAAATTCAACCTCCTTAACCTCTTGAGGATGGTATAAAGGCACCTTTGGGGGCATGTATGAGGAGGACAACCTAGGTTCAAAGTTATGTTGAATAAATTGCAAGTTTCCCTACTCCCCTTCATTCTCTGAGTAGCATCCCATTAACCTGGAACCCTTGTTCCATAATTCCTTCCTT
>JZKD02S1942913.1:26696-36965 GCA_000966675.3 Picea glauca
TAAGTTTGGGAAAGCACTTGCAGCAAAAAGCCTGTGGAGATGCCTCATGGTACCTGGACTTTGGCACGAGGTAGTTGTAAAAAAATACCTTAGGAAGATGTATGTGGTTGCATGGATTAGACAAGAAAACAAAAAGTGGACAGGTGGTTCTAATATTTGGAAGGCTCTTACTTCTTCTGTAAGCATTGTTACACATTATTTTGGTCACCCTGATGATGATTTCACAAGCATGTGTTCAAGCACCCAAAATGACCTTCTGCCTGAGAAAAGTAACTTCTTTCCTCCTCTACAAGACTGGTTTTTAGAAAAGGTCTGTAGGCTGCATCCATTACACAATGCAGAAATCTATGATTTCCACAGGCTACTCTATAGCTGGCCCGCGGGGTTTCCGCAGGCTGCTCTATAGGCAGGGTGTGGCAGCATTCCAAAGCTAAAAGAGGAAAAAGGTTTCACAAAGTTTCTAAAAGGGGAATCTTCTAGAATGTGAGGTGGCGTCTATATGGTTGCGATCCTACTGATTTCTCTGATTTGGTGGGATCATCCTCATCCCTTTAACCACCTCACCTTCTCCTATATAAGGAGGGGCCTCTCATGGAAAAGGTTAAGCAAGATTAAGCAGAGAATTAATGAAAGAATAGGCAGAAGACTGTGTGAAGAATCTTGTTCCTAGTGATGCTTGAGGCCTCCATTTGTCTATCAATCTTTTGTGGATTATCTTCATGCAAATTTCGGAGCAAGTGTATGTGTGTGTTGGAACGAAGGACCACTAAAAGGGAACTTGCGACATCAAGGCAATTCAGTTGTATCATATATTTTTCATTAATATAAGACAGTGGCATGTCTCTTTCCCATAAAATGATTGGTATTTTATTACACGATTCCTTGATCACATGTTTAGGTTTTCATTGAATTTTACTATTGTTGTTTTCACGTTGGTTGGTTTGTGTTATTGCAGATCTGATTTCACAGGAGCACTAGAGTGAAGCAGGGACAACAAAGATATAATGAAGTGATTCATAAGGTATGTTATCTATTCCTTCTTTGGTAGTAAACTCAATGATCACAACTTAGGAATAGCGTCATGTTCCGTCTCGTTTTGTTCTAGATCTAGATGGATATAGGGGGATTAGTTCATGTCCACATCTACCGATTTACCCAATAAAAAAATTGGTGACTCCACTCGGGATACGACTTATTTGTGGTTTTTTGTGGGCCATTTGTTTTTATCCTATCTTTTTCATTCTGTTTCAGTCTCTGAGTCTTTGGGAGATCTAATAAAACTCTCTGGACCTAAAAGCTTTCTCAGACTTTCCACCATTTTTCCAAATTTTCTTTATTTCCAAACACTTTCGCTCTGTAGTCCATACACAGCCCACAAAAACCTTTGATTTCCGCACCCTAACTATTTATCTCGGTGCGGGATTTCCGCACCCTACTTGTTTCTAGCCTATGGAAATGCTTTATTTTTGCACTGTAACCTATTGTTGGGTCACGACGGCGTTTGCAAAATTTTTTGGTTTGGTTCTGGTGACCTCTTGATACCCAGTTTTGTGTTTTACCAGCTGGGACAAACTTTTAATACCAGTTCTTGATTGTTCCCTAAATTTTTAGCTTGCTTGTGAATGGTTTTCGGAGATCGAACACCTTTCTTAGTCTTTTTCCAGTTTTACTTTGATTTTCATCAACAAGGATATAATCTCTCATCCCAAATCTGAGTGCTTGATTGATTGAAAGTCTGTTGATTGGATTTAAATGTTTTAAATATTGTTTATGTTTTTGGGATTGTTTGTTGACTGGAAAGATATTTGTTCATTTACATTTGATTGACTACTTTCTCATCATTTTTTACTTTTATCTTCATTGAAAGTTTTATTTGGGTGCTTGTTGAGTGTATCAATTTTCGTTGATTGCTTGTCCTTTCGTCATTACACCCCTGTATTGATTTCAGAAAGGAGGAATATAAAACCACTTATTCTTCCAAGTAATCACTCATAAGAAAGTTTTTTCATTCAAAAATTATTTTTTTAGAGAAGAGAAATATTGAGAAATTTCATTAAGATTTGGTTGTTTGAAATTGCGTCCATTCAAGAAAAAGAAAGTACATTTCGTAGCTACATCATTCCAAAAATATATCTTCTCCTTACTGTAGATAGAATTCATTGAGAAAAAATTGCATCATTCATTTTCAATTTGCACGCTCTTGGGTCAAGGTATCATACAACATTGGTTTCATTTCTGTCTCCCTCTTGCATAAACAACAACCTATAAAAACACTAGGTAATTCTAAAATTCACTTCGCAACTTTTATTTTCTAGGATCTTCTACACCAACATTAGCTAGGCTAGCGCTTTGGAATAGGTTGTGGGACACACTCTCCAAAGAATAAAACACACAATAGCATCTTGTGATAGGGAGTGTTCAAATCCATTGGCAACATTTTGTCTTGGGAAGCCCTTCTCACACAAGGGTCAAACCTGAGATCGCATTAAGACTAGCAGAGTTACTCACCCTTCTTTGTTGGTCTTGGTGTAGAGATTGTGCGTATTATGGGGGGTCTCTTAAAAGGTATACCCACAATGATGAGTGGAGGCGTTTTGAGTTGATTTCGGGCTAGATACTCTGCCTTTGCACATGGATTGAACTGTCGACTGTTTCCCTAGGCATCACTGTTGTTTTTGGTAACCTTAGCAGCCTATCTTCTTAGGGTCTCACACAAGGTGACTGTGGAGGGGCAAGTCTTCACGATACCTGGAATCGACGTTGGCCAAACTCACTCGGGCACCTTGGAGGGTATACCCACGATTATGTGTGGGATCTTGTGCCAGGGTGTAAGTTCGTTAAGAAGGTCGTCAATGTAACTTTTCCACCTGCTCTATCCTATCCCCTTCTTGTCTTGACTTCGCGACATTGGATTTCATCACCAACTAGTGATTTCGAAATAAGAAGGTTTTGTTTGCTTGGTTTGACTCCTATATTTTATTAGCGAGTGTTGTTGTTTTCTATAGTCGACCATAGAGTTTTTTCGTAAAGTATTTGGTTCAATAAATATTGTCCCTCCACGCCATTCACGTAGAATGCAAGGCCTACCCCTGGAAGATCCAAAAGGTTCTCAACACTTGCCTACCAACCCACCAGAGGGCTCTCCTCAACGGAGTGAGGTCCAAGACACTGCCACTCCACGAGTGGAAAGAACTGAGTCTTTAGACCAATTCCGAGTTTCTTATTCTCTAGAGTCTTTTTGGCTTCCTCGCGATTCCGAGACATGTATTCTTCGGCTAAATTCATCCAGAGACCTTGTTGTTCAAACTTTTGGAATACTAATCGGACCTTTCGCAGGCCCTGAAGGCCAAGATCCGTTTTGGACTACTAACATATCTAGACGGGATCTTTTTGGCACCAGGACAAGTGCGGATATACGTGTCATATTCGAGCCAACCGAAACATTTGCTGCAAACACGATACCCATAGATCATTCTCTCATTACAACTGCCTATCTGTTCGTTGGCTCAGGCACCCAGTCAATTGATCCTAACTTGACCATCCCCCTTCAGATGGCCCATTTTACAATGGTCCCAAGCACTACAACTATTCCCACCCAAAATGTGGTGGATAGCCTAGCTCCCATTGGCACACCACTTTTTCCTAGACCTTCCCCTTTGCTTCCTCCTGGGTATAATGTGTTGAATTCTTCTATCCCTATC
Source organism: Picea glauca (assembly GCA_000966675.3). Taxonomy (NCBI): domain Eukaryota; kingdom Viridiplantae; phylum Streptophyta; class Pinopsida; order Pinales; family Pinaceae; genus Picea; species Picea glauca. Next base: position 30,398 of record JZKD02S1942913.1, read on the forward strand.
CCTACTCACGTTCCATTCGGAGCATCTGGATTTTTTTCTCCTCCTAGGCACAATCATGTTGTCGGTTTCATTCTGACACTTCCCCAGCCCCCCTCTGGAGGGTCTTATCCACCTTTCACCGGAGGATTTGGACCTAGTGGAATTACTCAGTCTTTCACACCTAATCACCAAACTCCTATGGGTGGACAATTCGACCATGGGGGCCAACCTCAACACTCGTTTGGGGGCCAACCTTAACCCCCGTTTGGAGACCAAACCCACATTGGGACACAACCCTCGTTTGGAGGCCAAACCCCAATTGGGACACAACCTCCAATTGGAGGACAACCCCCACCCACCCCACCCTATGGGAAGAACATACCTAAATCCTTGGCCTAGTATTGGAACTCTCTTACCCAGGGTAATCCTCAATCGACTGGGGAGAAACAGCCTCAATCTAGCCCCTTCATGCCCCCTAGTCTAGGCCAGCCATACCCAGGTCCTTCCAATCTCATCTGGGGTTCGAACGCTCAATCTAGTGTCCCTTTTCAAGGGAACATCCATAATCAGTACAACCTTATAGGCTACCTGCCTCCGCACCCACACTCGAATCTGCCAGGATCTTCACATCACATGCAAACTTCTTACAGTCCTACTGGTATACTGACAGGACTTCCTCCCCAAAGTCACCAGTAACCTCACGTGAATAGACAATTACCCTTCTTAGCCACTTTGGATCTACCTAACTTGTCTAGGATCTTGAATGACCCCATCCTACATTCTCCCCATTGGCCTGTTATACCAGCCAAGTTACCTTCTGACATTCCCAAATTTGATAGTAAACCGGGAGAAGACCCAAACAACCACGTTATGACTTTCCACCTTTGTTGTTCGTCCAACTCTTTGATGGACGACTCCATTTGGTTACGACTCTTCCAACGAACTCTTACAGGTTCGAATGTAAAGTGGTATATAGAATTACCACAAGGTTTCTTCCACGACTTCAACACCTTAGATATGGATTTTCTCACACACTACCAACTGCCAATACACTATGAAACAGGAACCAAGATTCTAATTTCCTTCAAGCAAAATAAAGCCACTCATATCTCTGATCACATCCATGAGTGGCGAAGAAGATGACGTTTGATTAAACTCAATCTTCCTGATCAATTATTGGTAGAATTGTTCACAAAATCATATGTGAATAAAATCTCTTGTGACATTGCCATGGGTGGATTTTTCATAGAAGAGAAGGTGATCAGTCATTCTCAATACTTAGACCTCGTTTATTCACAAATGGGTACTATTTACGACTTACTCCTTGATGCTTTCCATCTTTGGTGTTCGTCCAACTCTTTGATGGACGACTCCATTCGATTATGACTCTTCCAGCGAACTCTTATGGGTTCGAATGCAAAGTGGTATATAGAATTACCATGAAGTTTCTTCCACAACTTCAACACCTTAGCTATGGATTTTCTCACACACTACCAACTGCCAATACGCTATGAAACAGGAACCAAGATTCTAATTTCCTTCAAACAAAATAAAGCCACTCATATCTCTGATCACATCCATGAGTGGCGAAGAAGATGATGTTTGATTAAACTCAATCTTCCCGATCAATTATTGGCAGAATGCTTCACAAAATCATTTGTGAATAAAATCTCTTGTGACATTGCCATGGGTGGAGTTTTCACAGAAGAGAAGGTGATCAGTCATTCTCAATACTTAGACCTTAGTTATTCACAAACGGGTACTCTTTATGACTTACTCCCTGATGCTTTCCACCTTTGGTGTTTGTCCAACTCTTTGATGGACGACTCCATTCGGTTACGACTCTTCCAGTGAAATCGTACGGGTTCCAATGCAAAGTGGTATATAGAATTACCACAAGGTTTCTTCCACGACTTCAACACCTTAGCTATGGATTTTCTCACACACTACCAACTGCCAATACGCTATGAAACAGGGAACCGTGATTCTAATTTCCTTCAAGCAAAATAAAGCCACTCATATCTCTAATCACATCCATGAGTGGCGAAGAAGACAATATTTGATTAAACTCGATCTTCATGATCAATTATTGGCAGAATGGTTCACAAAATCATTTGTGAATAAAATATCTCATGACATTACCATGGGTGGAGTTTTCATAGAAGAGAAGGCGATCAATTTTTCTCAATACTTAGACCTCATTTATTCACAAACAGGTACTCTTTACGACTTACTCCCTGATGCTCCTCATCCTTCTACCACCTCTACCTCAACAACTCATGTTGCCTCTCATGCGGTTGATGATGTGATTGACACTTTCTATGTTCAACCTCAATCTATGCAAGCCTCTCCCACCAACCCCAAGTCTAATGCTTATAATGTCGAGAATGCTCCGACTCCTACTCCTTCCACCGACAAAACTGTTGAGGTAAACTTTGTTCAAACTACCCCTGCCGGAAAGAATAAATATAAAAAAGGAAAGGGTAAGAACAAGGAGGATAAAAATAATCAACAATCCAACAAAACCAAAACACAACCTGTTGATGATAAAGATAAGTGTAAACTGAGATATCCTTGCCTTATCTATGGTGATGATCACTACATGAAAGATTTTTGAAGACGTGTTGAGGTCACTAAATTCCTTCAAGGGACCCTGAAACCTCCCACACCTGTCATTTTGTCACAACCTTTCCCTTCTCAACAGTAGGCCCAATTGGTATTTCATGACCAAGCCTCTCCCTCCACCACTTCCTATGTCCTCATGTGTATCGGTGATTCAAAAAAGAACAATATTGCCATCGCTACTCAGGCCAAAGATTAATCTCCCTCAAAGGAGAAGGTTGACAATATACCACCTTCATTGGTACAACTGAATCCCTCGACTTCACCTCCCAACGGTCCTCTTCCACTTGAACGATCGGGCCTTGATACAGTCCTTCACCCTCCTCCAAAGGGAATTGTTCGAAAGTCTGCCTTCAACCCTCATGCATGTTGTTAGCACTAGGAGTCACCTTCAAATTGCATCGAAGGCAAACCCAGTACCCATCAAGTTGTAAGTGAATGTAAGGGTGTTTAAAGGGTCAAATGGAAAAGGACTCAAGTGATAATGTTCTAACTCAGATAATAGGGCTACCATGCACCAGGAATTGAGGTCTTAGCTAACTTCAATCAGTAGTTTAGGAGTAAGTATGAGTAGAAGGAAGACTTGAATGAGATAAGTGTAGGGGCTGTTGTAAACATCAGGTCCACAAAATCCTAAGGAGGAAAGTTTCCTAACACAAGATCTTCTTGAACTAAGAAACTAAGCTAAATAAACATCATGATAACATAATGATCAAGCATCCATCATAACATCACCACAATCATTCATGTGAATCATTCATAGCATGAACATTTAGCATCAGAAGAAAATAGACTAAAAGAGAAGTTGATTTATATTAGTCAAAAATTCTTAAGTCTAGTACATCACTAGATCACAGTTACTTCATCAAAATATTACAATATTAGGGAGCCTTGCTCAACCATCCAAACCTGCTACAGAAAATGATCTATCTATTTATAACAAAAGGGAGGAAACAACTAGAAGTACAATCTGGCCTCCTTCCCTTGAAAAACTCTAAACATTTATTTGAGCTAACAACTTATCTAACCACCTATGCTATAAAACAAGAAAATGTTGGTGACTAATCCAACTGAATTTCAAACTAATTTGATTCCCTTTTGCTATGCATCTCCTTGTTTGCCATGTGTCTTGCCAAGCATGCGGTTGTTTTCATGATGTTAGTTGTTGCTTCTCCGTCCTTCTTCATCATCAATTTATCCAAAAGTTGTTATCTTGGTCCTCCTAGATCCATGGTCTTTATTGGCAGCCTCCTTGGGTAACAAAATTGGGTAGCACACTACAAGGAGAAAAGATAGCACCTGTAGGTAGCGTCACTATGATGCATATGTGTACAGACTCTACTCTCTGTGCAATATTGGGTAGTGCCTATAGGTATCACCTATAGGTATTTCCCCCTGTGTGCAAACTTTTACCCTCTGTGAAATATTCAATAGCGCCATTAGGTAGAGCCTCTGTGTTGCGCCTGTGTGCCAATTATTTTCCCTCTGTGAAATATTAGGTAGCGCCACTTACGCTACATCTATGTGCAAGTTTGGGTAGCATTACAAAAATGTAGTGCCTTCGATCCTTGAACATGTGCAGAATAGTTTTTGGTTTTTCATGATGACAAAATCGTTTTAATCAAGAGCCTTGACTGCACAGCAGGTAGTGCATTATACCAATGGGGAAGATAGCAGTTAGGAAAAAGCCAAAACCCAAATAGTTAAGTGCTTAGAAGCCTGTATAGATGGAAAATATAATATTTTCATATTGGTTAGCCCTCCAAAAATATGCATCCTCAAAAATGGGGCTTACCCTTCACCAGCTATTTTGTCATTTTTACACTTAACCTCATACTCTTTCTGGTAGAAACAGGATCTTCAATTAACACATCAGACTTCTTCTTCTTAGCATTGACAGGCTTCTTTGGTGTAGTTGTGCTCTCCTTAACTATTGGTTTGTCATCTTCAATGGCAGCTTCAACCAACACCTATAGATTTATTTGGGCTACCTCATCTTGAAAATTCTTCATCTCTGCCTTTAGCTTCTTGTTTTGAGATTGGAAGCCTCTGTTCTGCCTGTAGAGATTATTAAGTTGTCTATGAAGGGGATGGGAACTTCTTGCCACAAACCTTGCCAAGTCAAGGGTGTGACTGTAGCCATCCATAAGCTCTGTCATATTGGCTCTATCAGACATGGATTCCTCTTTCAATTTAGCCACTTCCTTTATTGCATCTTTAAGTTGCCTGATAAGTCTCTTGAAAGTCTGAATGTCAAGAGGAGCAGTGTTATGCACAGTCTCAAGAGGTTTTTTCTCAGTCTCTTCTTCTATGTGTATGGGAAATGTCTTATCCACCTCATCAGGTTTCTTGGTGGCTTTATGTTGTGGGTGGAAATCCCTCCTACAAACTTAGCATTTAAGGGATCTAATCATGCATGCAGAAAATGACCATTTCAAAGACTTCTACTCTTTCCTATTCCCCCAACACAAAACCCCACATTCATGCAATACAAAGGTGTAAATAAGATTCGGTAACTCTACCTTAAGTCCTTTGTTTGATGTTGATCCCTTTTCTTTCACTCGCTCTTTGATTGCAAGCCTCATCCCAAAGTTGACTTGCATTTACACATGAACAAACAAAAAGATGCAAACATGCATTTCATATACTAATTGTTGGGTTAGTTGTGAAAATATAATCAAATAAACATTCAACTCGAACACATGATATGGCGGGATGGGAAAAGTATTCCTTTTTGTATTAATCTTCACAAGAGTAAACTTACAATATGTGGTCAGCACTGCTCCTTGAAACTGGTCCTAGGCTCCTCTTCAACTATCCTCCAACTTCTTTGCTCTATATTTGTCTTTGAACAAGGAAGGCTAAAAGTTGGGACAAGGGAAGTGCTCAATTGGGTATAGTTTCTTTACTATGATTTTCCTTCTTTCAAATGGGACCCTTACCCCTTCTTTTATAGGCTAGAAGGAGCTAGGTATTTGGTAGAATGACCGGCCATGCATGGATGAAAGGTTTAGTTAACTTGCCCAAAGTTGTGTGTTCCATCATCAACTTTCCTTTTTTCATGCTTTTGTAGGCACACGCGGGTTGTAGTGAGTTATCTAGAGTGTACACGTGGGTTGTAGTGAGTCAACTAGAGTGTACACATGGGCTGTAGTGGAGCAGGGTGCATGGGCCTTTAAAAAGGGTGTTTTTAAGAAGAGGTGTTCAGTACTGGCATGGAAAAGAAGGCATATGAGATGGCCTAATGTCAGGTAAGCATGTCTGGTGAAAATTAGGGTTATAACAGATGCCCCCTAATGTGTGAGGTCAGAAGAGCATCTGATGGCCGAAATACATTATCAATCTTTATCAACGTACCAAACCAGTGAGCCCAAGGACCAGAAATCAGGAGGTGCCATCTGCAAAATAACAATTGTTTCACCGAGGCGAGCATACCCATGCTCCGGATGAAATAAAATCATGTCTACCAATCAAATATACTGTAGATCCATGTCATATAACTATATAAAGTTTAGCTGCAAGCAATACACAGCAGAGCTACATCTCGAAATCAAAAAAGAGATACATGTATAGTATCCATCTTCTAGAAGCTGATAAGGCCTGATGGTTGGAGATGAGGTCTTTAGAGCTCGAGAAACAACTTCAAAATCTTCAAAACTCAGGTAGGAGTGTAATATGAGTGTACAAATTCACTACCCATAGGTCTTCGACGACTTGCCGGGCATGGACTAGAGAATCTTGATGATCAGACTAAAGGCTTCATTCGAACAAATACTTGATTGGACTTTCGGGGTGGCTGGGTATGAGGGCAAGAGACAAATTGTAGAGGGGTTGACTCAGGCTTGGTAAAAACTTCCCTTGGACAATAGCATGACAAATGATGAGACTTAGGCAGCATGGCATTGACATAAGTTCACGATGCAGGAGGCAACACAAACTCTCCATGTAGCGAGAATAGCTTCCTAAG
>JZKD02S1942913.1:37082-68439 GCA_000966675.3 Picea glauca
TTGTCTTTTTCTATAATTTTGGAAAAAGAATAAAAGAATGCTACATTACAAAGGAGGATCGAGTGTCACAAACATACTAGTTCCAAGTGCATGGAACACAGGGATGCTCAGGGCAAAGAGATATATGCAGGAAAAGGACACTTGGAAAAAATCCTCCAGGGGTCAAAGTTGTCAAGACGCAGAGGCAAAGTGCTATAGGGCTTGCATATAAGGCATGCTTCCGATAATTCAGTTTAGAGCAACATGGAGCCAGCATTAGGCCAAAGACGCAGGTATGCAAACGCGATTAACAAAACACACAATGGTAATGTCCTTCGATGTAAATTTAATGAGCCCAGAGAAGGTAAGCTCGGTGGTTTTTCATATTTACAGAGTCTGAAAAAATGTAAAAGGAGACTCCGCTGGGATACCTTTTTATAAGATAGTCTAGTCAGCTCGAAAAAGGGGTAAACTAGCACTGACTAGATGTCTATTCAAAACCATTTTAGCGAGTGTGATAGAGACAATATCACTCGGCGATTTTTTCATTTTTAAGGAGTCTAAAAAACAATTAACTATGGACTCGGTTAGGAATGTTCTTCTGGACCATTTTAACGAGTGTGAAATAATAAGGTCACTCAATGATCTTTTCAATTTTAGGGAGTCTGAAAAGAGCTTAACTATGGACTTAGTGGGGGTTCCTTTTTCATAAATTTAGTCCCTCAGGCCCGAAAAGGGTTAAAATTATACCTGAGAGTACTCTTCTAGAGAACCGAGGCCTCTAGAGTATAGATTTGTTCGTACAATTGACCATCCAGATCGAAAAAGGGGTAAACTACCGCCAGACAGACGTTCCTTCAAATTTCAGTTTAACAAGCATGAAGGTCAACAAGATCGCTTGACAATCTTTTCATGTTTAGAGGGTCTAAAAAGGGCTTAAAAGAAGACCCATCATTGTTTTCTTTTCTCAGTTAATCTGAACGAGATCGAAAAACATAAATGCAGTCTCACCGGATGTTGCTTTCAGATTTCAAAGCGAGCTTGAAAGACAACAAATATTCCTCGTGCTCGACACTTCATGGGTCGATGCTTGACATCGTCTCGGGGGAGCAGTTTGCTCTGACAAAGACATTTTCCATGACACCATGGGTTCTATAGATATCTATAGGAATCGTTTCAGCAATGGTTTCCATATTTTCTTCGACGTAAACAATGTGTGTAGCTAAGGGGTTGATAGGACAAGACTTGTCTCCAGTCATAGTCAAAGTGAATTCCCCTACCTCAAATCTTCATAACTCTGGGCGGAAGTAAGATCTATGATGGAGATCGTCCCAGGGTTTTTCTGGAATAGTCATTGCTTCAATAATTGCTTCATCTTATGGCAAGACTAAGTCTAAAGAGTCAGTATTGGCAAGGTAACCTTGAGCCCAAGTAGGCTCTAGAATCAGATCAAAATCTTGTGCAGGAGTTGGATCAGGGTTGGTGGAAGCTTGTTGGACTAAAGAGTACGCTACTTCTGTCGTGGACAAGGGCATGGACATACCATGGTGCCTTTTCCCTTCCATCGTGGCCGATGGGGGAGGAAGAATCCATGGATCGTTGAAGTAATTCATGTGAAACGACGAAACTTGGAACACCTCAACCTTATGGTGGTCAGATATGAACTTAACATCGCCTTGAGGAGGTGGGTAATCGAAAGTACCCATCAAAGGTGGGCACAAACCAACCCCTATGTTGATGACACTAGGTTGAGGGTTATCAATCATTGGGACCGCGGATGCCCCCAATGAAGGGTCAGGACGGGAGAAAGACAACTGATCAATGGTCACAATCTGACCCTCATGTGGAAACAACAAGACCCAAAAAATTGTAGCGACTACTTCTTGCATAGCATAGGTCCAACTCCTTCCTAACAAGATATTGTAGTCGAGAGCTGCGTCGACCACTTCAACCTCGACACACACGGTTTTCCCTCCTAATTGCACGGGAAAAGAGGGGATAATTCCATGTGGTCGGAATGAATGACCATCAAAAGCAGTAAGAAGAGTAGGTGATGGAAACAAAACGAGCTAGCTAATGGCCTTCCAACACGCCAAAGACATTACACATGTTGAGGCGCCCTCATCAACCATTGTACGGAAAATGTTCTAATTAAAACATTTCGTGGTGTAAGCCACTACTATTTGGAACACTACGTGGTAAGGGAGACAAGGTTTTAAGTTAGTTGTATCAAGCATGATCGTACCCAAATTACAAGTATCATTGGATCCAAAAGAGGCTAACAGAGCCTTTCTCTGGGAAGTGTAGCTTTGGATGACTTCCAAAGCGGACATCGCACAAGGGGTTTGAGACAAATCCTCCACCACAAAGTAGTTATGGGTGGCCCTTGCGTTTGGGTTGTGAGAAGCTTTCTTAAATGCTCCTTTTGGGATATGTGTCATGGTTTCTCCCAACATCTTCTTGATCTGGAGAGGAAGAGATGGGGTTTCATCTTATTTACCCTTCTTAGAGATGCTTGGCTTGCTATAATCATGTGCTCTAGTCAATATATAAGCATCACCTTTCATCATATACACATTCGCAAATGCAGGATTGTTTGATGATGAAGGGGGTCCTTGGATTCCCCCTTCTGTACTTGTAGAATCTTGAGTTAGATTTTGGCCATGTTGAAAAGGGTTTGTTAACACAGTCGGCTGCTGCTATGATAATAACTTTTGGGCCTTTGCAAGCCAAGGGAATTAATGAGTTGGGTGGTCTTCCACGCTCAGATTACACAGGTACCTCGACTTCCTTTTTTTATTGTTTCCCCCACCATCATTATTAGTGGGTTTCTTATCCCCTTTACCCTTCTTACACTATTTCTTCTTTCCATTAGGTTGTTGGGTGGCCTTCAGATTTGTTGACTGCACACTGTGTACATCCGATGTTTGGGTAGAGGGAGCAGCTGGAATAGTAGTCTGGCTGGCCATTGTATGTTGGATAGACAATTGTTGCAATTGTTTCATCAGTTGTTCAACGGGCTTTGTTTGTGTTGAACCAACAATATCATCAGCATGTGGTCCATCTCTCTATCTAGTTTTATCAAGTATTGATCATGGTGCATCTGGCAAGATCTCGTACAGTAGACTGGACTGAGAATAGATTATCTCAAGTTGTTGAGCTCTCATGATTGCATCTTCTTTGGAAAACACTCCAGATGTCATGATGTCTTTGGATAACTGTGGGACCAAAGATTTAAGGATTCACTCAAGCAGGAATTTTGGTGGGACTGGCACTTTAATCAAACTCTTATGGTGTCTCCATTCTCGGATGTGATCAAAGATATGGTCCGCCTTTGCTTGTTTGAAATTGGCCAGCAACTCTGTACGAGCATCGTATCTCACAAGTAATTGGAAATGGTTTAGGAAATCCATAGCCAATTTGCCGAAGGAAGAGTATCTTGAGTGATCGAGCTCAATGTACCATTTTGCAGCACTCCCAATGAGAGTATGTTGAAACAATCGTAACTATACAAATTCCTCATTTAATGAATTAGATGAGAACCAAAGGTGAAAAGTAGTCACATGATCTCCTGGATCTTTGTTAGGATTGGCTTTGAACTTTGGTATGTCCAAAGGCAACTTTGTCGGCATAGGGGGGCAATGTGGATCATGATAGATAGGGTCATTCAACAACCTTGTTAAGTCTAGCAAGTGCAGGGTTTCCAGGAAAGGTAGTTTGGGTTGTTGGTGATAACCATGGAAAAAGGCGCCTGGATTTTGACTGGCACCAGGTTTCCAGGAAAATTTGGGTTGTTGGCCAGGGTTCTGATAAAAACCATGGCCATGACTAGCGTACAGATTTTGCATTTGGGGAGACATCATCAGTTGATTCCTGAAATAGGACGTAGATGGTTGGGCGTGCATTACATTTGAAGAACTTTGGGAAGGGTTTCCCCATACCGATCCCATGGGCATAGGTATTGCACCTTGCCCAGGGTTCCATTGGTTGTGAAAAGAATTTCCGCAGATCGGCATTTCTGATGAGGGAACTGATCCTTGCCAAGAATTCCAAGGTCCTGATGCAGAAGAAGTTCCTGGGTTTGCCCCCTGTGCAGGAATAGTACCTTGCATAGGATTAGGTTGGCCATAACTAGGGTTTCCCCTAGTCAAGAAAGTAGCTGACGAGAAAGCGTTGTTACCAAATGCCTCGAACAAAGAAAAGGGTGTTGACCCTACCGACATATTATGAGAAGGTGGTCCTTGACTCCCTACTCCAAATGAACTATGGTGTGTGTTTGGCCTAGCGGATTGCTGGTGGGTACCATCGAGCGAAGGGGATGAAGGAGGTATATGACCTCCCCCATAAGGGAAAGCGTTAAAGGGAGAGGAAGTGCCCCCCATGGGTCCTTGTAGAGGAGCGTTAGAGCTCCTTGCCCCTAGACCTTAAGTCTATAAAGTGGACTAGGATAATACAGGGCTTTTACCTGAGCTAGGCATCCTGTATGATAACGGAGGGCCTATCGCACTCTGTGTGAAAGGAGCAGTGGCCACCACCAAAGACGGGATCGAACCACTGCTTGAGGTAGAGGTAGTCGAGACCATGGTGGCTCGGATCGACAACGGTGGGTTAGGAGGTGGAACACCCCCTGTGGTGACATTCGAAGTGGGAATAGAAGAATTCCCAGAAGAAATGGCAGCATTTGTTTCCATTGCTGCGTGTGACATTATCTGGCATCTGTAAGAATAAATCTGTACGATGATGGCCGATGAAAGATCAGTGGTTGGATTTTCAAGTGAACCAAGATCTTCTACTCCAAGGTATGAAATAGTTGGTTCCTCCGGATGTTGGTTGGGAACATTTTCCTGTAACCCCGTTGGTTGAAAAGACCCTTGTTGGTCGAGCGTTCGCCTTAGCAGTGGCGGGGGTGACTCCAGTGTAACCGATGGCAGGCCAAGAAGCCTTCGTGACCAGTGGATCTCGTGATCCTCCACTATGTGAGAATATCAAAGACACACTAGGGCTTTCTATTCATTCAAAAATAACACACGTTATAAAAAAGACCCTACAAGATAAAACAAGAAAACACTAAACTAGTTGGAAGAACAGTTACAACAACCAACACTAGAGAAACTTACCGGTGCAAGTGCAACTCGAACACGGAAGCACCCTCTGGGTATACTCTGCAAATCATGGCCTGATGTCTATCCTACGTACCATGATATACCCCTGTAGTCACCTGTGTATGTCTCTAAAAAGGATAGGCAACTAGGTTGCCAGTGCTTGAACAATCACCAGGCGGGTACAGTCGACAGTTGGGTAGACCACAATGAGCAAGGTATCGAGCCTGCAACCTGTCAAGGGTATCGAAAGCAAGTGGTCTGGAATACAACTAAGGACCTCGAATGGATTTGAGACCCATGAAGCTTCATGGCAAATGCAATCGACGAAATCCCAAGACAAGCCCTCTATATGTGTTCTCCACTACGATTGGTCTGGCTTTGGAGTGGTTACCTCCGCTACCTTTCCGCATGTGACCTCGTGTTTATCCCTTGTGTTAGAGGGGGGTCCCGGATAAATTTCACGATACTGGACTTTTAACACTCCCTAGCACAGACTCTTATGTATGTTTTGCAGCCTTGAAGAGTTTCCTCTCCAACCTAAATCAAGGCTCTAGCCTAGACTAATTGATGGACCCTACAAACATAAAGTCTATTTGATTTTAATTAATCGTTAATTTTTTATGGCTTGTATTAAGTCAAAGGTTATGAAAGTGAAACTAATGATGTTTGAGAGACGAAAGAAAAATGAACAGAAAGCTGGAAACAAAATAACTTCTTCTTGACACAATTCTTAATCAACTTTTCAAACTAAAATTTTTTCCAATATCTTTGAACAGCAAACTCAAAACAGGATTTCGCTCGACTATGAGTTTCTTATTGTCTTAAGTAAATAGCCAAGAACTTATGAAAGAAAAACTTTTTCTGGTTATTAATGCAAAACAATAACTACTTAACCAAACCAAGAAAAAAAAGAGTTTTTTTTTTATTTAATGATTGCAAAGAAAAAAAGGAAAAATGACGATAAGTAAAGACCAAGAAAACTTATGGCCTAAGCACAGATCGCAAAGAGTCACTAACAATAACACACACAAATGATGAAAATAGAATCTCACACTTGTCTAAAAACCCTATGAAAGAAAACAAATTTTAGGAAAGTTTTTTTAATGAAAAAAGAAAGTTATTGTTGTGATCAGACCTAAGTTGTTGACTGCTATGACGGAGACCAAGAACCCTAAGAGGTATAAATTTTGACAAGGAAAAGGATGATTGCCTCTCCTTGAACAAAAATTTTCTCAACAGGCACGCAGCTAATAGTTCAACAGCTAGTGTGTGCACGCAATATGTAAAAGGTCAGAGTGCATGTACACGCATGAAAACCTTATGCAAGTTGTGTGTACCTCTACAACTCTTCAAAAAAATGAAAAGATAAGAAATCAAACACTAGCAGAGACCACTGGTATTGAGAACCAGAATCTCTTGAAGAGTCGGAAACTTACTTTGTTAGAAAAGAAAAACAATACAAGGAAACTTTCATAGAAAAAAACCAATCTGAAGTGGTAACTAAGCTACAAACTACAAAAACAGAGACCGGAATGAGTTTCAGAAAACCCCTGAGAAGGATCACTTCTGACAGGGAAGAGGATGACTGCCTCTTTAATAAAAAAAATTGAACTTCACCATGCTACAGTCATTTCATCAGCTATCATGTCCATGCGGGTTGTGTGAAGGTTGGGTGCATGTACATGCATGCAAGCCTTATACAGGTCGTGTGTACCTCTGTGACTTCCTATAAAAGAAAATACAGCCAAGCAAAGTAAGCAGGAAGAACTGGTATAGAAGACCGAAATCCATGCTAGCTCATACTTTTGCAGAAACTCTAAAAATAAGTAATGAAACCACTTTTTTTTTTTAAATACCCAAAACAACTCCCAGAAAACCCTAAAGGTCCCCAGTATGGTCGCCAATTCAGTTGTGGGTGGGAATCCCTCCTACGGAATTAGCATTTAAGGGCTCTAATAATGCATGCAAAAAATGACCATTTCAAAGACTTCTACTCTTTCCATTTCTCCCAACACAAAACCCCACATTCATGCAATACAAAGGTGTAAATGAGATTCAGTAACTCTACCTTAAGTCCTCTGTTTGATGTCGATCCATTTTCTTTCACTTGCTCTTTGATTGCAAGCCTCCTCCCAAAGCTGACCTGCATTGACACATGAACAAACAAAAAGCTACGAACATGCATTTCATATACTAATTGTTGGGTTAGTTGTGACAATATCATCAAATAAACATTCAACTCGAACACATGATATGGCGAGATGGGAAAAGTATTCCTTTTTGTATTAATCTTCACAAGAGTAAACTTACAATATGTGGTCACCACTGCTCCTCGAAATTGGTCACGGGCTCCTCTTCAACTGTCCTCCAACTACTTTGCTCTATATTTCTCTTTGCACAAGGAAGGATAAAGGTTGGGACAAGGGGAGTGCTCAATTGGGTATAGTTTCTTTACTATGATTTTCCTCCTTTCAAATGGGACCCTTACCCCTTCTTTTATAGGATAGAAGGAGCTAGGTATTTGGTCAAATGACCGGCCATGCATGGCCAAAGGTTTAGTTAACTTACCCAAAGTTGTGTGTTCCATCATCAACTTTCCTTTTTTCGTGCTTTTGTAGGTACACGTGGGTTGTAGTGAATTAGCTAAAATGTACATGTGGGTTGTAGTGGAGCAAGGCGTGTGGGCCTTTAAAAAGGTTGTTTTTAAGAAGAGGTGTTCAGTATTGGCTTGGAAAAGAAGGCATATGAGATGGCCTGATGTCAAGTAAGCATGTATAGTGAAAATTAGGGTTATAACACTTTTTTTTTACCTTTCTTCCTCTCCATAGTGGTTTCTTCATTTCTTATCACAGGCTCCTCAAAGTGTTTTACATGGGTTTCCTCTTTTCTCTCCAAAGGTCTTTTAGTACCTTTACCTTTCTTTACATGGGCTTCTTGTTTTTATTCCATAGGATGTTCAATGCCTTTTCCCTTCTTCTTTTGAATAGGGGGCTCAGGTATCTTCTCCATGGGATTTTCAATTCATTTTCACTTCTTCTTTTGAATAGGGACCTCTGGTAAGGACTGCTCTTTGAAAACCTCCTTAGGAATTGATGACCTTGTGAAAGGTCTTTTACCTTTGATTTCGACTGCTAGAGGAGAAGAGGGAAAGAGAAGATTCTTACCTCTCTTTGATATATATTTGGTAGAAGAAGGCACCTCTTCTAACCCTAGTAGAGGAGGTGGTGAAAAATATATGTGTGGAGAAGGACAAACTTCCTCCTCATCCTCTATGACCTACCTGCTGATCTCTAGAACTTGAATAGGGGTTCTACCCTTCCTCTTCCTGTTGATCCCTGATTTAGTTGCACTGGTGGGTGAAAAAGGACTTGCCCTCTATGATTGAGGAGTTGGTGCTAGATCCAAATTGAAATGAGAGGTAACAACAAAATGCTCCCATGAAATCTTTTTCTTACCCAATTCCTCAGAGACTAGCATTATGATTAATCTAGAGTGGAAAAGGATAGAATGCACATCTTTAGATTTGGTCTATATCCTGTCTGACATATTACCTATACTCCTCAACAAGTAATAAGGAACAGTCATCTCAACCTTACTAGTAAAATGTAGCAACAAACTTATATGGTGCTGGTACAAGGTGTTGAATCTCCCTTCACAAGTAAAATATCTCTGTATTTTCTTCAGTAATCTGTCAAATTGCTCAATCAATTGACTCCTTGAAATACTTTTGGACAAGTCATTGGCTTGATATTCGAGTGTAAAAAGATCTTTTTCATAGGAAGAACTCAAAGTCATGGGTTTGAACCACTTTTCACCTGTAATGGGGATCCATGTTGCAACTGAGATAGAGGCTTCAGTGACCTCAAACTCCAAATCACCAACCATGGTTTTCTTTCCATCAAACTATAGTGCAAACTGTATCTCTACCTCTGGATCACCTCTCGGCATGTTTTGACAGAAAGAGAGGCACCCTACTCTTTGAAAGGCCTCTTTTGTTATGGGTTTTGTATCAAAAAGATTCATGTCCACCAGTTTTGTTCTGACCACCTTGCCACATTTGTGTGTCTTCCTCGATTGAGGAGTCTCCATGGCTCAAAATGAGGGATTTTAATAAGCTTAAGGGATGGAAATGACCAGGAAGGATTTGAATCGGGCTTCAGATATAAGGCTGACCCTTTTGGATAGACTAATGCTAGTAGGTCAAGCTCAATTTTAGGAATTAAACCCTGAGGCTTGTGCAGGTATTCTGGAGTGTAAACAGTGAGGGTGTAGTCTGAATTTGGCCCTCTGTAATTGAGTGAAAATGCCAAAACCCAAGGTGAAAGGAAGCAAGGAAAACAGAGATGTTTTGAGCAGTGCCTCTGGGTAGTGCAACACATACACAGAGGATAGGATATTTATAGGCTTGTGACTTCAATTATTAAAGCAAACAATAGTGATAAGACCATATATACAGACAAAGAAATTTACAGGTCCGAAGAGGAGAAAAACAAGGTTACCATGCAAATATGGATCCCTTACTACTATGCAAGCTTAGCAAAACAAAAACCCAAGAACAAAATTCCTATGAAAATTAATACGTAGAGGAGGTAACATGGGATACATGTGCAGTAGACACCTGTTGAGATATTCAACGCAATCTTAGGATGAACTTTGAGAAACCTTGGACCTGGAATATTTATCAACATAGGATTTGGTTGACATACGGTCGCTTGATCAGAACTTACAAATTTGCGCATCACAACACTATTGAGCTTTTCAAAATTAGAAATTGTTACCAAGGCTCATAAATGCAATATCTTTGAAGGCGTCTTTAACCAACTTCTGGCACTAAAAACAAGGGACATGACATCAGTTTTGGCAACCATGGCTCGAGGTGGAAATGTGATGAATGTGATAGGTGCTATGGAACTGTCTGATGAGTAGGTAGTGCATCCACTACAAAACATGATTAGATAGGTAAGCAAGGACGTTGAGGTATGCCTATGAGGTAATGAGTGAGGAGGAAGGTGTGTCACATCAGTTTAGTAATGGGAGGGATCGACCTAGGGACAAGTCATGAAGGGGACCCAAATAAAACATGAGCTAAAAATGGTTCAAGGATCAAAAATTGATTTGAGGATCAAATTAGAGATAAGACTCAAAAAATTTAATCATCTAAGGGGTCCTACCAAATAAAAAAGTTAAAGGGATGAGACTTTAAAAGAAAAATTAAAATCTAAGGCTTGAAAAAAGATTGAAAACAAACTAAAAGACCCAAGGAAATTTAGTGTGATAACATTGGCTCCATAGGGGATGGCATGCCCCCTGCGGGCTGCCAAGAATGAATAGATATAGTGCCTTATCCTAGGACTATGGGGTCAATTATTGAAACAAAAATAAAAATAGAATGATATTTACAATGACATGAAGAGCCACTCAAAGCTCAAGCAAAGTACTTTTTCAGGAAATTCCCATTGATGGGGCCACCAAAAACCTCTTCATTCTCCATATTCTGCAACTTGAAAGTTTTATTAGAGAATACCTCAGAGATTTTGAAAGGACCAATCCATAAAGATTCAAATTTACCGTGCTTTCCTTTATCCTGCTTCGGTGCATCCCATTTGAGCACCAGATCACCCAATTGAAAGTCCTCTTTGTTCACCTTTTTTGTTGAAAGCCTGCTTGATCTTCAATTGATGGTCAATTACTTTGTCTACAATCTGCTCCCGGGTCTGTTGCACTTCAACCAGCTGATGAATCCTTCTGATCATATGATTAGGTTCCCCTTGTGGAAGAATTTTTCCACAGGTAAGGCAAGATGAGAAGGAAAAAATTCCTCAACTTCATACACCAGCTGGAAAGGGGAAAGTCCCAAGGACCTTTTCACTGTCACTCTATCATCCCATATAGAAAATTTGAGTTTCGAATCCCATGCCTTTTTGTTATCCTCTAACAACTTTTTAATGATATTTATAATTCTTTTGTTTGAGGATCCAGCAAGCCCATTTCCCTGTGGATAGTAAGGGGTGGAATGAATCAAACTGATCCCAAACTATTCACAGAACTAGATCAATGGTTCAGCCTTGAATGATGCAACATTATCAGTGATGATTCTGTCAGGACACCCAAACCTTGCTATGATGTCTTCCAGGAAACCAATGATCACTTTGTGTGAAGAATTCCTTGTGGGAATAGCTTCAATCCATTTATTAAAGTAATATGTAGCAGTCAAGATCCATATATGTTGGCCACTGGAAGTGGGATGGATTTCCCCGATAAAATCTAGGCCTCGCTACTGGAAGGGTCCCAAGGCTGCCACAGGCTTCAATGGAAAATACTTAAGCTATTTATTTCCAGAGAACTTCTAACACTTAGCACACGCTCTGATCTTAGAACAAACATCAGTGAGCAAACTGGGCCAGAAGTACCCAACTTTGAGGATCTTGTATGTCGTGGTTCTCCAATAATGATGCCCCCCACATAAACTATCATGAAAATCAGACATAATCTTTTGGGCTTCTTGGGGATATAGGCATCTCAGAAGCACTCCTAATGGATCCTTCCAATACAAAATATGATCAAAAAGGTATTACTTTATTGATTTGAGTTTTAAGGCCCTCACCGTGTTCTTTTCCATACCACTTGGAGGTTGTAAATTTTGCAGAAAAAATATAATGTCCTTGTACCAGCTGCAATTTTCCAATGTAGAAATGATTTGAGGACCTTTATCAGTCATCTCAGCCTGTTGATTTTCTGAACATGAGTGAATGAAATTCACCCCCAATGTTGAGCAATTTGATTCAGCCAATAGCTTGGCTAAACGCTGGCCTTTAACCAATTTTGTGGACCTCATATCCAAATCAAATTCAAGTAGTTTAGCAATCCACTTGCTTCTTTTTCTGTCTATATCAGGCTAAATAAGAATTTCTTTTACAGTAGCTGATGGGACATAAGCAATAACTCTTGAATGCAGGACATAAACTCTGAAGGACTTAAGATCTTTAACCAATGCATCGGCTTGTTTGTCCATAATGTCATACTTTAGTTCAACATCTCTCAATGCCCTACTAAAAAAGGCAATGGGCTACTCTAATCCTTCAACATTCTTCTACAATAGGACTATTGCTACTGTATCAAAAGAGGTAAAAGAAAATATAATAAAATCCTTAGAGTAGTTGGGGCTGACAAGAACTGGGGCTTCTGTCAAGGATTTATTTATTTGATCAAAATAATCACAAGCCTCAGCAGTCCATTTGATTTCACTATCCTTCCTCAGCATGGTTGTGATATACTTAACTAACTTAGCAAAATTTGACACAAATCTTCTCAAAAAATTGATTTTTCCCAGAAAAGATTGTACCTCTTTTTTAGATCTAGGAAGTGACAAAGTTTGTATAGCCTCAACCCCGTTGGAATCAATCCTTACCCCTTCAGCTGACACGATATGCCTCAATAATTTTCTTTCTTTCATGGAAAATAATGATTTTTTTGGATTCAAAGAGAGGCCAAATTTTATGCATTTCAAGAAAACCTTTCTTACATGATCACAGTGTTCCTTATCAGACTGATAATACACAGTATTTCATCTAAATAGATAACAACAAACTTATCCTTTTCTCTAATAAAGGTTATGTCCATAGTTCTCTAAAAAGTTTCCCCTGCGTTCATCAAACCAAAGGGCATCTTAGCGTACATAAATGTCCCCCAAGGAGTGCTAAAGGTCATCTTCTCCCCGTCTTCTGGCAAAACAAATACCTGATTGTATCTAAAAAATCCATCAACCATAGACATCCTGGCTGCTCCTGTCACCTTCTGTAATATGTGCTCCATTTTGGGTAAAGGATAATTATCCTTCTTTGAGCTTCTGTTCAGATTTTGGAAATCCACACACAGTCTAATTTCTCCATTCTTTTTTCTTACTGGGACCAAATTGGATACCCATTCTGAATACCTCAAAGGGATGATAATTTTTGCATCTAAAAGCTTCTTAACTTCTTTCTTCATGACAGACATCAACATAGGATTGATTTGCCTCATTTTTTTCCTGAAGGGTTTGGTGTTTTCTTTTAATGGGATCGTGTGCTCTATTATGCTTATGTCATAAGTTCTAAGATCTTCATAAGTCCAAGAGAATACATTAGCAAATTATTTCAACAAATTAGTATATTCTGCCCTTTGCTTTTCTGATAGGTTGCTTGATAGTTTGACATATTTTGGATTCCTTTCAGTCCCCACATTGCACTCAGTTATATATACATCATCAGTAGATATCTTCCCTTTCAATGCCACATCATTCCCATCAAATAATATTTCCAAAGGAACTAGTCCCTTTGGTATATGATTACTAGGCATCTGCACAATATGATTATTAGCAATTTTATTGAGGAAAACATCAGTATGAGGAGTGACTTCTAAATCATGATCCTGAACAATGTGTAATGCATAAAATTCATCAACGGTCTCAAGAAAATTTTTAAGTTCTAAATCATCTTCGAACACCTTCCAATATTTTACATTGTCCGGTATATAAGGCTTGTATTTGACTTCTACATCATACTTGATTTTTGGTGGTATAGGAATTTTGAAGTTGCTTACTGATACAGCCAAAGAATCAGCCATGGTATTCTCTTCTCTAGGAATGAATGATATATTAAAAGCAGAGAAAAAAATGTCCACCAAATCCCACACTTCATTTCTATAAGATCTAAGCCTAGGAGGCTTTGTTTGATAAAGATTTTTAATCTGATGGACTATCAATTCAGCATCCCCAAACACTGACATCTCTTCTATCCCCATGTCTTTGGCTACCCTTAAACCCAAGAAAAGAGCCTCATACTCTGCCACATTATTAGTAGTCTCAAATTCTAGTTTATATGACAATGATATAGTTTCTTGAGTTGGTGTGACAGAGATCACCCCAGCACCAACACCTTCCTTGGAAAAGGCTCCATCAAAGAACATATTCCAGACAGAAGTGGTTAGAAGAGGCTCTTTAGAAAATTTGATGGACTTTTTTCTGACTTCTACAGAGGCTTCAAGAGCATCAGTGAGCTACAAAGTACTAGATCCTATATCTGTATCAAAAGAAAAAACAGGGTGATTGGTGGGATTTTCTTCATCACTAATGATGTAAGCCAATTGAGCTTCCCTGTAAATTCTTCTATGCTCTCCCCCAAAAACAGTAATAGTAGCATAAGAGAGATCCATATGCAAGGTTCCCCCAAGTCTTTTTATCTAGGATCTTGACAAGAGCATGCTAAACTTGGGGGGAACATCAGCAACTACGATATCCATAAGTATACTCTTCATGGGCAGCTGAAATAAGGTCACCACCATATGCTTAATGACTCCAATACACTTGACTTTTCTGGAGTCAAAAGAATATAAGTCATGATAGGTCTTTGTGAATTCTAACCCAAGTTCATCCATAACATATTTTGGCATAATATTGTGGGATGCCCCTGAATCCATGACACAATTGTGTAGCACCTTGTCATGTATATTCAATGAGGTATAGAAATGTGAGGATGAATCAACTATGTATTCTATCAAAGGACCTAAAATCACTACTGGTTTTTCATCTTGTAGATTTATTAAGTCAGTGGCATTTGAAGATGATTCTGGCTGTAACATTTTGGATAAATATTTTTTTAAATGCTTATTTTTTATCAATTCCAAAAAAGGTACATGGATCTTTATTTTCTAGATCTCATTCTCAAAACTGAAGGAAGGGGAAGGCTTCAAAATCTCTTTGGTTTCAGGAGGAGGATTTTTTATTAGAACTTGTGGTTTTTGAAAGTCTTTTTCCTTGTTGCTCACTGTCACAACCTTGGCAAAATATTCTTTTTGCATAGGCTGATTAGGGGCCTCAGATTTTTCTTCATTCTTCTTAGATCTCAGATTATATCTACTAGGGTTTTCCTTTGGTTTCTCTCCCTTTCTTAACTCATTAATTTGAATATCCATTAAATATTGCTCATAAGAGGATTGAGTCAAGTGTGGGTATGGGGATGTATCACCTAAGCAGTGAATCTCAGGATCATCTTCTACCTCCTCTTCTTCTTCATCAGCCACCAAATTATTTTTCAAAGGAGCTTGTACCCTCTGATCATCTCTCTCTCTGTTTCTAGGATCTCTAGGAAAGATTTGGGGAGCATTATTTGGTCTCCTATAGTTGCCTCTGTTATCATTATTTTGAGCATTTATATATGTCTTTTTCCCTTCTGATTTTAATTTCTCAATTTCAGTGGAAAGGTATTTTAATAACTTGGTCAGCTCATCTACTTGAGAATGAAAAACAAAGGAATCAGAAGTTGAAGCTTCATCTTTGTTTTTTCTCCTATCCCTATCAGATTCCCCCCTGAGCTTATATGATGCCACTATGTTGGATTCTACCTCTAAGCCATCATCTTGCATATGAACCAAAGAAGGTGACCTTATTTATCTCAAAAGGAGGAAGAATTCAGAATCAAATGCACTGGCATAAGTGATTTTTTCCATATTTGTAGTGGGTTTGATCTCATTAGGGATCTTCTTGTACATTTTGTTAAATCTTTTAGAAAATTCAGAGACAAAATCTCATTCTTTCCTTTTCAAAGATCCAAATTCGGTGATGTAGTACAAAAAATCCTTTTTGTCACCCCAATGCCTCAAGAAGGCTTCATCCAATGCCTCAATACCAATAATGGATGTAGAGGCCAGACCCCTAAACCACTTCCTAGCCTCACCAAAAAGGATTTGGACAAAAAACCTCATCCAAACATCTTCATTTTCAATATTTTGGTTATCTGCATAGCTGTAGAAATAAGCAAGATGTTCTTCAGTTGTTACATCTTCTTCTCTTGTGAACTTAGGTATGTATTTCAAATAATCTCCAGGAGAGAGAGAATTCAATGGCTAAGGTAATACTAGAGGAGCATATATGGCAGCCACTATGGCATCCATCCTATTTGTAGGGGGGTTAACAACTGCCATTTGATTTTGGATTCTTGGTGAACAAGAAGGATAAGGAGACTTGACTGTGTGCAGAGTTGGAGAGCAAGGAATGGATGAAGGGGGGGTTTTAGTTTTCACAATAGAAGGTTGAGTCTTGGAAGAGGATGGTAAGGTCTGAGAGGGAGATGAAGTTACTACTTATTTGGCAGCAAAAGTTTTAACAGAAAGAGGTGTAGAAAAACCTAAAGTAGGGAAATCTTCAAAACTATCAAGACTAAAACACTTCTCAATATCAAGGGAAGAGAAAATATCAACGTTTTCTTCTTTCAATTCAGTTTCAAAGGAAGAGTATTCAACATGAAACTCTTCAAAATCAAGTTTTTTAGATACTTCAGCAGAAGATAAAGGAAGCTTACTTGACAAAACAATTGGAGTATCAAGAGTGGAATCAGGCAACTGACCAGAAGCACTTGCAGCAGCAACAGAAAAATGTTTTTTTTTCCCTTAATGGTTATATTCTCTAGGTCAACCTCGGGTGGTACCAAAGGTAGCTATGGATTTGACCTTGTATGTCTTCCTTTAGGTTCCAGAGATGAAACAATGGAGTCACCAGGTGCAGTCTACAATCTTCAAAATACTGATTTCTAATGCACCTTTAGAACTAGAATACTGTGTCATTTTAATCCTAGGGAAAATTCTTCAAATCATTCCCTGACAATGGCACCAAGAATGTTAACACTAGGAGTCACCTTCATATTACATGGAAGGCAAGCTCAGTACCCATCAAGTTGTAAGTGAATATAATGGTGTTTAAAGGGTCACATGGAAAAGGAATCAAGTGATAATGTTCTAACACAGATAACAGGGCTAGCATGCACCAGCAATTAAGGTCTTGGCTAACTTCAATCAGTATTTTGGGAGTAAGTATGAGTAGAAGGAAGACTTGAATGAGAGAAGTGTAGTGATTGTTGTAAACATCAGGTCCACAAAATCCTAAGGAGGAAAGTTTCTTTACACGAGATCTTCTTGAACTAAGAAACTAAGGAAGCTAAATAAACATCATGATAACATAATGATCAAACATCCATCATAACATCACAGCAATCATTCATGTGAATCATTCATAGAATGAACATTTAGCATCAGAAGCAAATAGACTGAAAGAGAAGTTGATTTCTATTAGTCAAAAAGTCTTAAGTCCAGTACATCACTAGATCACAATTACTTCATCAAAATATTATAGTATTAGGGAGCCTTGCTCAACCATCCGAACCTGCTAAAGCAAATGATCTATCTATTTACAACAAAAGGGAGGCAACGGATAGAAGTACAAGTTGGCCTCCTTCCCTTGAAAAACTCTAAACATTTATTTGATCTAACAACTTATCTAACCACCTATGCTATAAAACAGGAAAATGTTGGTGACTAATCCAACTGAATTTAAAACTAATTTGATTCCCTATTGTTGTGCAGCTCCTTGTTTTCCATGTGTATTTCCAAGCATGTAAGCATGTGGTTGTCTTCATGATGCCATCTTCTACTTATCCATCCTTCTTCATCATCAATTTATCCAAAATTTGTTAGCTTGGTCCTCCTAGATCCCTCGTCTTTATTGTCAGCCTCCTTGGGTAGCAAAACTGGGTAGCGCACTACAAGGATAAAAGGTAGCGCCTGTAGGTAGAATCACTGTGTTGCATATGTGTACAAACTCTTCTCTCTGTGCAATATTGGGTAGCGGCTGTAGGTAGCACCCCTGTGTGCAAAATTTTACCCTCTGTGAAATATTCAGTAGCGCCTCTGTGTTGTGCCTATGTGCCAATTATTTTCCCTCTATGAAATATTAGGTAGCATCACTTATGTTGTGTCTATGTGCAGGTTTGGGTAGCATTACAAAAACATATCACCTCCAATCCTTGAACATGTGCATAATAGTTTGTGGTTTTTCATGATGACAAAACCGTTTTAATCAAGAGCCTTGATTGCACAATAGGTAGTGCCTTCTACCAATGGGGAATCTAGCACTTAGCAAAAACCCAAAACCCAAATAGTTAAGTTCTTAGAATCTTGTATAGATGACAGAGATAATATTTTCATATTGGTTAACCCTCCAAAAAGATGCATCCTCAAAAAGGGGGCTTACCCTTTACCAGCTATTTTGTCATTTTTACACTTAACCTTATACTCTTTCTGGTAGAAAGAGGATCTTCAATTGACACATCAATCTTCTTCTTCTTAGCATTGACAGGATTCTTTGGTGTAGCTTTGATCTCCTTAACTATTGGTTTGTCATATTCAATGGCAGCTTCAACCAACACCTGTAAATTTCTTTGGGCTACATCATCTTGAAAATGCTTCATCTATGCCTTTAGTTTCCTGTTCTGAGATTGGAAGCCTATGTTCTACCTGTAGAGATTCTTAAGTTGTCTATGAAGGGACCGGTCCCTTCTTGCTGAAAACCTTACCAAGTCAAGGGTGTGATTGTATCCATCCATAAGATCTGTCATCTTGGCTCTATCAGACATGGCTTCCTCTTTCAATTTAGCCATTTCCTTTCTTGCATCTTTAAGCTACTTGATAAGTCTCTTGAAAGTCTGACTGTCAGGAGGAGCAGTGTTATGCACAGTCTCAAGAGGTTTTTTCTCAGTCTCTTCTTCTATCTGTATGGGAAATTTCTTATCCACCTCATCAGGTTTCTACGTGGCTTTGTTTTTACCTTTCCTCCTGTGCACAGTGGTTTCTTCATTTCTTATCACGGGCTCCTCAAAGTGTTTCACAGGGGTTTCCTCTTTTCTCTCCAAAGGTATTTTAGTACCTTTATCTTTCTTTACAGGGGCTTCTTGTTTTTCTTCCATAGAGTTTTCAATGCCTTTTCCCTTCTTCTTTTCAATAGGGGGCTCAGGTCTCTCCTCCATAGAATTTCCAATTCCTTTTCCCTTCTTATTTTGAATAGGGACCTCTAGAAAGGACTGCACTTTGAAAACCTCCTTACGAATTGATGACCTTGTGAAAGGTATTTACCTTTGATTTCAACTGTTGGAGGAGAAGAAGGAAAGATAAGCTTCTTCCATCTCTTGGATATATATTTGGTAGAAGAAGTCACCTCTTCTAACCCTGGTGGAGGAGGTGATGAAAAATATTTGTGTGGAGAAGGAAAAACTTCCTCCTCAACCTCTATGACCTGCTTGTTGATCTCTGGAACTTGAACATGGCTTCTACCCTTCCTCTTCCTGTTGGTCCCTACTTTAGTTGCACTAGTGGGTGAAAAAGTACTTTCCCTTTGTGATTGATGAGTTGGTGCTAGATCCAACTTGAAATGAGAGGTAACAACAAAATGCTCCCATGAACTATCTTTCTTACTCAATTCCTCAAAGACTAGCATTCTGATTAATCCAGAGTGGAAAAGGCTAGAATCCACATATTTAGATTTGGCATGTATCATGTCTGACATCTTACCTATACTCCTAAAATAGTAATAAGGAACATTCATCTCAACCTTACTACTAAAATGTAGAAACAACCTTATATGGTACTAGTACAAGGTGTTGAATCTCCCTTCACAAGTAAAATATCTCTGTATGATATTCAGTAATATGTCAAATTGTTCAATCAATTGACTCCTTGGCATACTTTTGGACAAGCCATTGGCTTGATATTCAGGTGTAAAAAGATATTTTTCATAGGATGAAATCAAAGCCATGTCTTTGAACCACTTTTCACTTGTAATGGGGATCCATGTTGCAGTTGAGATAGAGGCTTCAGTGACCTCAAAATCCAAATCACCAACCTTGGTTTTAATTCCATCAAACTGTAGTGAAAACTATCTTTCTACCTCTTGATGGCCTCTCTGCATGTTTTGACAGAAAGAGAGGAACCCTACTCTTTGAAAGGCCTCTCTTTCTATGGTTTCTATATCAAAAAAAAATGCATTTCCACCGGTTCTGTTCTGACCACCTTGTCACCTTTGAGTGTCTTCCTCGATTGAGGAGTCTCCATGGCTCAAAATGAGGGATTTTAAGAAGCTTAAAGGATGGTAATGAGTAGGAAGGCTTTGAATCAGGATTTAGATATAAGGTTGACCCTTTTGGACAGACTGATGCTAGTAGGTCAGGCTTGATTTTAGGAATTAAACCCTTAGGCTTGTGCAAGTATTCTAGAGTGTAAATAGTGAGGAGGTAGTCTGAATTTGTCCCTCTGCAATTGAGTGAAAACATCAAACCCCAAGGTGAAAGGAAGAAAGGAAAACAAATATGGTCTAAGCAACGCCTCTGGGTAGTGCAATGCATACACAGAGGATAGGCTATTTACAGGCTTGCGACTTCAATGGTTAAAGGAAATAGTAGTGACCAGACCATAGATACAGGAAAAGAAATTTACAGGTCCGAAGAGGAGAAAAACAAGGTTACCATGAAAATATGGATCCCTTACTACTGTGCAAGCTTAGAAAAACGAAAACCCGAGCACAAATTTCCTATGAAAATTAATACGTAGAGGAGGTAACATGGGATACATGTGCAATAGACACATGTTGAGATCTTCAATGCAATCTTAGGATGAACTTTGAGAAAACCTTGGCCCTGGAATCTTTCTCAGAATAGGATTTGGTTGACATACGGTTGCCTAATCAAAACTTACGAATTTGCGCAGCGCATCCACTCCAATATCTTTGAAGGTGTCATTAACCGACTTCTGGCACTGAAAACAAGTGACATGACATCATTCATGGCAATCATGGCTCGAGGTGGAAGTGTGATGAACGTGATAGGCGCTACGAAACTGCCTGATGAGTAAGCAGTGTAAATGTGCTGACCTGCACAAAATAGATCTATCTAAACAACAATACACACATTTGCAAAGAGAGTTGGAAAAAGAAGAAGAAGGAGAGAAAGAATGGAAATAATTCTCATTAATTGTTGTGAATAATGAATAATTTACACATGATATACTTTGTATAACTCAATGAGTTTGACTTGAAGTGAACCAAGTATCCATAGTGGTGGTCTAGAGTGATCTGGACACACACCAGTAGTTATGGGAGTGAACTACCACCTATTCTAGTCTCTCAGGCAGTTACAAGAGTGAACTGCCACCTAGTTGAGTTAACTAGTCAACTAGTCTTCAGTTAACTGACTGAACAGAAAGTAGTGAGGAGTTAACTGAAGGAATCAAGTCTAACGCGCCACTTTGGTGATGATACCAAGGCAATTTCGAATTAGCATGGTGATGATCCCAATGTTGCATGGTGATGATCCCAATGCAACATCTAAACTCAACTCAACTAGTCAAACTAAAGTGTGAACTGAAAGAGAATATTATCTAGGTGGAATATTCTCTCCTAAAATATAGGAGGCTAGATAATGAATAATTATGACTAATGAACAAAATAAAAACCTTAGGAAAAAGAAATCCTAGGTGTGTGTGAAGTAACTCCAACACCCCCCCTGAACATCACTATGGTGAAAATAAAGATTGGGTCCCGGCAACAAGGCCATGTTAGGTACCCAAGTACAAAATATACACTAAAAATAAAGTGAGGAAAGAGGCAAAAACCTCATGGGAAAACCCTCCCTCAAGGTACAATGTATGTAAAAAAAGAAGAACTACAGTTGCTAGGAAATTGTGTCCTTCACTCCAAGACGACCTCGCAAAGAATGGAATTTCTACTCAGTGAAGGTCTTGGTGAAAATGTTTGTCATCTATTCTACTAAAGGAAAAAACTATAAGTCAATGATCCCCTTGGGTACCAAGTCCCGGATGTAGTGCATGTGGATCTTGATGTGCTTCATCCATTGCCTCTGAACTAGATCTCTACAAAACTTCAGAGTGCTCTAGTTGTCACACCAGATGACGATCGTCCGATGAAACTGAATGTCCAACTCAGTGAGAAAATGTTGTAGCCACATAGCCTGAATGGTTATGTTTACTACCCCCCTGTACTCTGCCTTGGATGAAGATAGAGCAATGGCAGCTTGCTTCTTTCTCGACCAATAGATAGGCCTAGAATCAAGCCTAAGTGAGTAACCAGATGTGGACTTGCATTCAATGCTCACCAGCCCAGTCAGAATCAGTAAAACCAATTAGATCTAATGTAGAGTTTGATGCATAATGAATCCCAAAGGTGATGGTGCCCTGTACGTATTGAAGGATACGCTTTGCAGCTTTCCAATTTAGCTCATGTGACTCCTGCATAAACCTAGAAACTGCGCCAACTGCACATGAGAGGTCTGGTCTGGAGTGTGTGAGATATACCAATCTCCCCACTAGTTATTTGTACAATGTGCTATCAACTAGTGGTGTCTACCCGCCATCCTCAAGTTTGACTCCTAATAGGAAAGGAGTCGGATCAGACTTGTAGTCTATAATGTGAAATCTCTCAAGGAGATCTCGTGCATACTTGGCTTGAGACAGTATGATGCCTGATGCATCCTGACTGATCTCAAGTCCAAGGAAGAAGTGTAGCAGACCCATTTCCATCATCAAAAACCTGTCATGAAGAATCCTCTTGACTGCATCTATCACTAAAGTCGAGCAACCGGTGATCAACAAATCATCAAAATACAAAACTAAAAGTAGAAGTGAATCAGTTGTCCTAAGCATGTATACATTCAGGTCTAATTTACAATGTACAAAGTTATGTGACAACAGGTAGGAGTCCATCTTGGCATACCATGCCCTCGGAGCCTACTTGAGGCCATAAAGTGACTTCTTCAGTCGACAGACCAAAGATGAGTCCTGCATAAATCCCTAGGGCTATTCCATGTAGATATCCTTAGAGAGATCAGCATGAAGAAATTAATTCTTCACATCCATCTGATGGATTTACCATCCCTGAAATACTGCAATGGCAAGTTCCAATCGTATGCAATCCATCTTTGCTACTGGAGTGAAGGTCTCATCATAGTCAATACCATGAACCTACTGAAAGCCTTTGGAGACAATCTTGGCTTTGTATCTATTGATCTATCCATCCGCTGCGCTCTTGGTTCTATAGACCCATCTGCATCTGACAAGTTTCCTCCCAGAAGGAAGGGGAACCATATCCCAAGTCTAGTTCTTGAGGAGGGAGTTGTACTCCTGCATGGCGGATTCCCAAAAGGGATTTCCAGCAGCCTCACCATAAGACTATGGATATGAAGACTGAACCAAGAAAATATTCTCAGAAGGCAATGGTTCAGTGGTAGTGAGTGAAATAGGAGGCTCCTCAAACTCAAATCGAGTCCTCCTAGTATCAGTTGGATCACCAATGATATCCCCTGCATGCTAAAGAGTAGTATGTGCCCACTTCGGCCTCTGCTCTGCCTCTGGGACTGCATCTGGATGCTCTGAATCTGCATCTTACTGTACTAACTCTGAATCTGAATCATCTGAGTCCTCTAAATCAAAACTCTCATCTGAAGAAGAGTCAACATGTGCATGCTCATCATCTCATACAAGTGGAAGAGGGAAGGTGTATGCATGCAACTGCTGAGATACATGCGAGACACTTTCCTCGAATTGGACACTATGCTCAATGATGAGTCAGTCTAAGGAAAGATCAATAAGACTATATCCCTCCACACCGTCAGGGTATCCAACAAAATTGCACTCATTTCTCTATGGATCAAGTGCCTTCCTCTTTTCAGAGGGAATCCAGGCCCATGCACGTGAACCAAAAATGCGAAAGTGGGCCACTTCCGGTTTGAGGCCACTCCAAGCCTCATAGGGGGTCTTATCCTTGACAGATCTATGAAGAGATCTATTTTGGATATATGTTGCACAGTTAAATGCTTCAGACCATAGTCTTTGTGGTAGTGACTTTGCATGCAACATGCAAGATGCCATCTCCTTTAGAGATCTGTTTTTCCGCTCAGCAACTCCATTTTGCTGCGGAGTGTAGGGAACTGTATGTTGCAACTGAATCCCTACCTCATGGAAAATATTGTGGATATCATGATTCACATACTCTCCCTTATTATTAGTTCAAAGGAATTTGATCTTCTTTCTGGACTATGTCTCAACCAAATCTTTGAAATCTTTGAGGTGTTGAAAGACCTTGTATTTTTTCCTGAGAAAGTAGATCCAAGTAAAACATGAGAAATCATCAACAAAATTGAGAAAAAACCTCGCAATGCTGATGGATGGATGCAGAAAAGGACCCATAAGGTCACTGTGGATTAGATCTAAAGGTGTGGAAGCTCACTAAGACTTTCCTTTGTCAAATTTCTCTTGAGGGTGTTTTTCGAGAACACATCCCTCACATACTCCCTTGGAGAAATGGATGTCTGGTAGACCATCAACCAATATGTGCTTTCTAATCTATTGCATGTATATGAAATTCAAATGTCCAAACCTTTCGTGCCATATCCTACTACTTTCATCAGCATGAGTAAGCAGTAAAGCAGAATTAGGTTCAATGAATTCAAAAAATGTATAAAATCTAGACTGATGATTTACCTCACCGGTAGCAACCCTAGAGTTGGTTTGCATGTCATATATGTCCACGACATTTGGTGTGAATATGAATTTCTTTTCAGTGCCAAAAAATTTCATCTGATATACTGAGAGAAGGTTGACAGAAAGTTTGGGAACATGCAACACGTTCTCGAAGCTTCCATTGGTGAGTTCAATCCTTCCTTTACCAATGACTTTGACAGAAGAGTTGTCCCCCATCATAATAGGAGGACCTTTCCATGCATCCAAATAAGAATAGACTGCTTCTAAGGCATCCATGTGATGTGACGCTCCTGAATCTACGATCCAAGCATTGGGAGAGGAGTTGATGGCAATCAACAAATGGCTAGAATTGCCTTTCTTGGAATTCAAATCTTCTGGCTTCTTCTTCTTTGCACCCTTGGGGATGTGATCTCCAAGGTTGTTTTTCTGAAGTATATGAGACATCAGATCTATTTTTTTTTCATGCATGCAGATTTCGAATGGAATCCTTTGTGACAGTATGTGCATTTCTCTCCTTTTCTTCTCTTTTCTTCTTTGGATCCAGAGGCATCGGTGAAGGGTTTTGTGTACCCTTCCTTCTTTGTATGTGCATGAGATTTTTACTTATCTTTATCTTTATATTTCTGATATTTGTGGCTTCCATCATGAACAATGAGTGCATGCACCCTTGGGCCTTTGATTGCGCCCATGTTGGTGAGCTTGGTTTGCTCTTGTGTCATGGATTCGATAAAGTCCTCAAGAGAAGGCATCTTCCGGGTGGCTCTAGAGGTGAATCTGACAGTATGGAATATAGATACGAATACTGATAATTCAGGACCAATCTTGGAGAGAATGGTGAGAACCATTTGTTTCTCCTCCTTCGATTTATCAACCCCGCAAGCTTTTAGTTGCGACAGTAAATCCTTGAATTTTGTAAAGAAATCTTGGATATTCTCGAAGATTTTTGGATCCAATGTGAGTAGATCCACCTCTAGCATGTGTCCCCTCATCTCATCCTGTTTGCCAAAGAGCCCTTCCAATATGGTCCAGGATTCATTGAGATTCTTACAGGAAGATATATGAAAAAGGAGAATGGGAGAAATAAGACTGCAAATTGTTCTGAGTGCCTCATCCATGTGATTTAAGTGCTTGGATTTTTCTATGGCTGATGTTGGTTTTGTATCTGTATTCATGGTTAACCTATACAACCCTCTATATCGGAGATGTATGGCTATTTTATCCTTCCATGCAAAATAGTTGTAAGGTGTAAAAATGAATTCTTTTTGGAATTCCATCTTTCTGTTGTCTTCAATCTTTTGTACCTCCAATTTTTTTTTATTTTTTTTGGTGTAGCTTTTTCTTAGCACTCTGTCAGCTCTAATACCATGTAAATGTGTTGACCTACATAGAATATATCTAGCTAAAAAATTATACACACATTTACAGAGAGAATTGGAGAAATAAGAAGAAGGAGAGAAAGAATGGAAAGAATTCTCATTAACCATTGTGAATAATGAATAATTTACACATGATATACTCTGTATAACTCAATGAGTTCAACTTGAGGTGAAAAAAGTTGCCATAGTGGTGGTCTAGAGTTATCTAGACACACACCAGTAGTTACAAGAGTGAACTGCCACCTATTCTAGTCTCTCAGGTAGTTACGGGAGTGAACTGCCACCTAGTTGAGTTAACTAGTCAACTAGTCTTCAGTTAACTGACTGAATAGAAAGTAGTGAGGAGTTAACTTAAGGAATCAAGGCTAATGTGAAACTTTGGTGATTATACCAAGGCAAGGTCGAATTATCATGGTGATGATCCCAATGTTGCATGGTGATGATCCCAATGCAACATCTAAACTCAACTCAACTAGTCAAACTGAAGTGTGAACTGAAAGAGAATATTCTCGAGGTGGAATATTCTTTCCTAAAATATAGGAGACTAGATAATGACTAATTATGACTAATGAACAAAATAAAAACCTTAGGAAAAATAAATCCTAGGTGTGTGTGAAGTAACTCCAACAGGCAGGGCATCCACTACAAAACATGATTAGATAGGTAAGCAAGGACGTTGAGATATGCCTATGAGGTCATGAGTGAGGAGGAAGGTGTGTCATATTAGTTTAGTAATGGGAGGGATCGAGCTAGGGACAAGTCACGAATGCGACCCAAATAAAAAATGAACTAGAAATGGTTCAAGGATCAAAAATTGATTTGAGGATCAAATTAGAGCTAAGACTCAAAAACTTTAATCATATAAGGGGTCCTACCAAACAAAAAAGTTAAAGGGATGAAACTTTAAAAGAAAAATTAAAATCTAAGACTTGAAAAAAGATTGAAAACAAACTAAAAGACCTAAGGCAATTTAGTTTCATAACACGTGTGTTGCTCAAAACTACAACATTGTAGAAGATCTTGCGCAAGCACCCTCTGCAATGTCATCTCTCAATGTCCTTAAAAGTTTCCCTACACAACAGAAAGCTCTATTAAAGGATATTGGTGGAATCAACCCCACAGATACAAATTTGATAATCTTTGACCTGGAAGATCACATTCCAGGGTTACCTCCTCAACTAGCATTTCAGATACAAGTTGTCATCAAAAACAAGAATATCTGTAGAACCGTTATTGATGAGGGCACCTCGACGTGCATCATGTCCATTACCTGTTGGAAATCCATTGGCTATCCTCCTCTCACTGAATCACACAACACACTCAAGGCCTTTAATGGCTCTAGTTTTAAACCCTATGGTGTTCTTCCTTCATTACCTATTTTGTTAGAAGGAAAAACGGTCAATGTTGAGGTCGAGGTCTTTGATGCACCTCTCGATTACAACCTCTTACTTGGCCAGAGATGGATTGATTCCATGTGTGAAGTTGTCTCCACATGTTTCTGTGTGTTACGTTTCCCACACCAAGGAAAGGTGATTATTGTCGACCAACTGGCCTTCTTTAACTCTGATTCTCGTACTAGAAATGTACCTTTCATTTCGAAAACACCTCCCAGGTATGAGAATGTCGGTGTGGGTCTTCTTAAAGATTCTAATTTGATGGGTACATTCCCAATCACACCACCCGGCATTCCTCCTTCGTTTGTCGCCTCAATCAACATGATCTCTACCTCTGTCCATGAAACCCCCATGTCTCACGACCCGTGGATAATACCTGACCCTGGTGATTATCTTCGCTATGGCGAGAAAATTCCTTTGACTAAGGTTGAATCCGCTTATCAAGCCATTCAATCGGCAACCCCTTCTACCCCCTCTATTAGTGATTCATCTCCTGATCTGTTTCACATCATTTTCCCTATGGACGAGATGATTATTTTAGTTATGTCCATGGAGGATACCCCATGGGACAATGGGAATCATCGTTCCATTCTCTTCCTTGAACAACACACCATAGAGACCTACCAACGGATTTCGACTCCGTCGATTGTTGTGGTCATTCCCTTCATTCCTGAGTCAACCCACGATGTTCTTTACAAAGGGAACTTGAGTATTATTTTACCCACTATTCCGCTTGAGATATATATTAAACCTGGAGTTGTCGAAAATGTTCATATCAGAGCT
This sequence comes from Picea glauca, assembly GCA_000966675.3. Classification (NCBI taxonomy): domain Eukaryota; kingdom Viridiplantae; phylum Streptophyta; class Pinopsida; order Pinales; family Pinaceae; genus Picea; species Picea glauca. Next base: position 65,064 of record JZKD02S1942913.1, read on the forward strand.
GCTTGTTTTGATGATAAGGTCATCACATACAAAGCTCTTTTTCAAGAATTTTGTGACATTTTAGCATGGATCTATGAAGAGATGTCAGGCATTGACCCCGATATTGTTGTACATGAAATCAAGACTTATCCAAATGCTAAACCCATTCAGCAGAGACTTCACCCAGTCCACCCCCGTAAATCCATTGCTATCAAATTCGAAGTTGAAAAACTTCTCAAGGATGGATTTATCTACCCTGTGGCTTTAACCAATTGGGTATCCAATCTCGTTCTGGTCAATAAAAAACAAGGCATGATCCACGTATGCATCAATTATAGGGATATTAATAAATATTGTCCCACAGACAACTTTCCAACCCCCTTCATTGACCATATTATCAACGATTGTGCCGGGAGTGAAATCTTCTCATTAATGGACGGTTTCTCCAACTATAACCAAATCAACATTCTGCCCGCAGATCAACACAAAATTTCTTCATTTGTCCTTGGGGTACATTCTCCTACCGAAAAATGCCTTTTAGTTTAAAGAACGTTGGCGTGACTTTTCAACATGCCATGTCTTATGATTTTCATGATATAAAGCACATTGTACAACCTTATCTCGGCAATCTACTAGCGCATTCCTTGCATCGCCAAGACCACCTGACCCATCTCCGAGCCATTTTTCTTCGCTGTCATTACTACCGTATACGTTTAAACCCACACAAATGCATTTTTTGTGTGGAGTCTAACTGACTTCTAGGTTTTATTGTGTCACGTAACAGAATTAGGGTGGATCCTCTGAAGGTTGAGGCCATCCTTAATTTACCTCCTCCTTCTACCTTATGCTAGCTCCAAAGTTTGCAAGGGTAGGAAAACTTCTTATGTCGATTCATTCTAAATTACTCTGAGATAACTTCAGGATTTACTCGATCATTGAAGAAAGGTTTTACATTTGTCTGGGACGAGACTGCAAACAAATCCTTCAATGCTTTAAAACTGGCCCTCACACGTACACCACTACTTTTCCCACCCAATTACAGTCGATATTATTTCCTCTACGTAGTCGCTTCAGACTCTACCATCGCTATGGTTTTAGTCCAAGAAGATGATTCGCACGACGAGCATGTAATTTATTATTTGAGTCGGAGTCTCATGACTACTGAAGCCAAATATCTACATGTGGAAAAGTTGTCCTTGGTAGATGTTCAAGATGTTCAACGTTTCCGTCACTATATCCTTTTACGCAAGACCACCATTATTTCTATTTTAAACCCAACGCAGCACATTTTGACACACCAATTGCTAGGGGGAAAGTACTCCAAATGGATCGTAATCCTCCAAGAGTTCGACTTAGAGTTTGAACGTGCTAATTCGAAGAAGTCACTGGTATTTTTTCGAACTGATATGTGACCCTCCCCCCGCTAAAATAGAAAATGTAGCAGAGGATTCTTTACCTGATGAATCCATCTTTCTAATCATCTATGATGATGCTTGGTATGGAGATATCATCATTTATGTCCAAACTCAAACTTTTCGGCCCGACCTCTCTAGTACAGACCATCATCACATCCACTATCAAATCCATCAATACATCATTCTCGGCGACACTCTTTATCACCATGGTGTTGACATTGTTTTCTGACGCTGTCTCACCTTTGATGAGGTGGAGAAATCTTTGAATGACTATCATTTTGAAGCATGTGGTGGTCATATGTTCGGGCATGCCACTGCCCAAAATATCTTATGAGGAGGGTACTTCTGGCCTTCTTTGTTTAAGGACTGTATAACCGTCATCCATAAGTGCCATGCTTGCCAAACATATAACAACAAAATAAGATCTCACCCTGCTCCCTTACACCCTGTAGTTTCCGTTGGACCTTTTGCTAAATGGGGTATCAATTTCATGACATGTAACCCTCAATCGTCCGGGGGGCATGGATACATTATCATATCCGTGGATTATTTCATGAAATGGGTCGAAGAGATGCCTACATTCGATAACACGGGAAAAAATGCATCCCTATTCATATTCAATCACATCATCACACGATTTGGAATCCCACAGGCTATCATCACTGATCATGGTAGTCACTTTTGAAACTTCATGATGTCTAAGCTTACAGAAAAGTTGGGTCTTTGACATGAAAACTCAACCCCCTACTATTCGTAGGCCAATGGCCAAGTTGAAGCGATAAACAAAGTTCTTATCACCATGCTTCAATGGATAATAAGAATTCACAAAACAAGTTGGCACACAATGTTGTTTTCAGCATTATGGGAATATCATACATCTGTAAAGTATGCCATGGGTTTTACCCCCTTCTAATTAGTGTACGGTATAGAATCTTTTCTACCAATTGAATGTGAGATCCCATCCTTGTAACTAGTCGTTGAACTTCTCCCAAACACTTCTGCTCAAGAAGAACATTTGTTGTATCTTATGCAATTGGACAAAACCCGTCGTGACGCAACCCTAGTTATTGAAACCCAGAAGAAACACGTCAAAGCCCATTATGAAAATCATGTCAAGCCATGTGTTTTCTATGAGGGTGATCTAGTTCTCCTCTACGAACAAGATCATGATTTGCTAGGAGCCGAAAAATTTGAGGCTATGTGACGAGGACTGTACATTGTCAAACGAGTGTTGGAGAAGGGACCCTACAAGTTAGTAGATTACGATGGCATTCCTTTGAGTGAACCCAAAAATGGGCTTTACTTGAAGAAGTACTATCCTTAGACTATCTTCACATGAGTGCTTCTATTGTTATTGTATCATACTCTTTGTGTGCTACTTTTTTATGTTCTTTTTCATTATTTGGTTTCTACCCCCGACCGCTTATCTTGCATTGTGCTTGGTTTCCATATGTTGGCATCTTCGCTACCCCACATTGGATTTGTCGATGGCGCTATTCATAGTACTTAGAACCTAGCTTCTGCTGTGTGGGCAATCTATGCACCTACAAATGAACTTATCATTCTACATGGTGTTTGCCTCAGTCGTGCAACCAACAATATCGCAAAGTATAGCGCAGTCATCGAATTATTGATTGACATTATTTCACAGGGGATCCATCACCTGGTCATATGACTTGATTCACAGCTAGTAGTACTACAATTAAGTAATGTCTATGCTCTCTGAATTCCTACTTTATTACGGGTATATTTACGAATTTATCTCTTGGAAATGTATTTTGATTATATCAAGTATCAGCACATTCCTAGATGTCTAAATGCATTAAATGATGCATTAGCTAATTACGTGTTAGACATACATCTGATACATTTATAAATCCAATCACACATCACATGTATTATACAAAGAAAAATAAGCCGATAGAAGCCTCATGTGTGTGTGTGTATATATATATATATATATATATATATATATATATATA
>JZKD02S1942924.1:0-11262 GCA_000966675.3 Picea glauca
GATATAATGATGGGAGTGGACGATGGCTCTTCAAAATCCCCCCTGGTAGCTAACCAAAACCTATGGGTACAAGCTTGCTAGGGTACCCTGTCAATCCCCCCAACCATGGTCAAGTAGGTTAGTGTAAGATCCAAGCAGTCGTCTGAAATGAAAGGAATCTGATGCATATATCTGAAAGTTATAATGATCAAACATGACACATACCATGATACCTGGACCAATTACCTCATGGAGCAAGAGTCTTCTCCGATACAAGTCCAAGCCGAAGGTGATGGATGTTGCTGCTGCTGACAGGACAAGTCTGATGAAGAAGAAGAAAGATGGGCCCTCCAGGGCCATGCTCAGGTCAATCCTGCTCTCGGTACTCCATGTCTAGGACATGTGGCCCTCGAGACATGATCTCCTAGTTATCCCTAGAAATCGGGGATAACAGGCACCTTGTTGATAGATGCCGAGGTGGCTTTCCCCTCAGCCGTACTATCCTGTCCTGTGACCTCCTCTTTTGTTGTCTCTGTGGTTTTGGCCTCCATGTTATGTATTTGGCCACAATCTTCTTCTTCCTCATTGTCTAAAGTCACCTCTATGTAGTGCACTTGGCCACGGCCCATGCACTTGTGTGATGGGTTCCATGGTTCTTTGCAAGTGAAGCAGAGTTGCTTCCTTCTCAATTCCCTCCTGGTGTTATCATCCATCCTGCCACGGTCCCTGTCAAACCCCCTTGGGTCACTTCCTCCTTGGTTCATTGGAGGTCTCTGATCTCTTCCTCCAGTGTTAAGAGGTGGTCTAGGCACAAATTTTTCTCTGGTAGTTGGTCCTAGATCCCTCGTCCTCCAAATAGCATCATGTAGGTTGGTAGGGTTAAAAGCCTTAACCTAACCTTTCAAGGGTTCCATCAGCCCTTCAGTGAAAAGCATCATAAGTCTGGTTGGGGATATATGTTGTGCCATGATTGCTAGCCTCTGGAATTCTTCAATGTATACCTCTGCTGCTCCTGTTTGCCTGAGTCGTGTGAGTTCCCGAAAGTGTAGCTCAAGGTCCCCCTGATCAGATCTGTCAATGAGTCTCTGAGTGAATTCCATGTAGGTCACTATCTGATTGTGGCCTAGTGTGGTGAGTCCATGATACCACTAGTCATGAGCTTTGCCATCCAAATACATAGTGGCAAATTTGATGGCTTCCATCTCCCTCATGGGATTAAGCTGCAGATAAGTATCCAGCTTCTGTACCCATGCTTGTGCTGTCATCTTGGCCGTACCATCAAAGTATGGGATTTCCATTTTTCCTGGTCTTCGTTCAAACTCATAACTGCTCTTATGGTTCGGCCTGGGCTTGTTTCTGAACTTGAGTTGGCAGTATTGATCCAGGGACATTTGTCTCTGAATTATCATATCCAAGCCATGGTATTCCCTAGTACACTGTGCCATCTGCTCAACAAAGTCATCCACCTGCTCCTGCTGTACCTGTTCATCCGTGAATGTAGGTAAGTACGGTCTAGGGTTAGCCCTGCTACCCATCTGTCCATATGACGTACCCCCTCCTTGGCTTCCTTCCGACCTGGGAGCCTTCTCTGGATTATACCTGATTTCAACATGGGATCCACCAACCTCGTTGTTTCCATACGTCTTAGGGTCTTTCCCCTGATCAGTCATCTGCATCAATAGCTGGGTTATCCGAGTCTGGTTCTCATCAATCTTCCTAAGATTCCCATCTGCCTTTTTCAATATCTCAGTGATTTCGACTTGTCCCTTCTGGTTTGTCTCTTGGTTATCCTATAAGTGATGGATTGGTGCTTTTTGTACGGTTTACGGTTTTATGAAATTCAATTTCCAAGTAAGCCAATCCCTGTGGCTCACGGTCATCTCCTGAACCCTCCATTTCGGCTTCTGTTTCACTGGTATGTTTCTTCTTTCTGCCCATAAAGATACCACTGTACCTTTGCATGCGCTAATCCTCACAGGTTTGGAGGATCAGAGTTCTGATACCACTGTAATGTTCCCAAGCCATTTTTTTGCTTGGAAACACTAACTAACCCTGATTTAATTGTTTACTGTTATGTGTGTAGGTTGGCCATCAACATTTCGGCCTTAGGGTTTATTCAGTTAATCAACCACAATTTATACAAGAAGCATTCCAACATATGAAGATCTTCAATAATACACAAGATAGGAACCACAAGCAAGATCTGACTTTATTATAAGAAAACAAGCACTTGTTACAAATGTAGAAGCATATATGGAATAGCTTCAGATGGCTTCAAGACAACATATGAGTTGCATACAAAATGCTCCCAGAGATACAAATCAAGCCTCCCAAAGGCTGCAATAGAAGATGAACGCTCAACTGCAAAACTAGGGTTTAAGCCTAACCCTCAAGCTGCTGGTACGGCCTGCTAAAGACACTGGATACCAAGGGTTCATCCCTCCTGAAGATGAAGACCCCAAAATGCTACCAAACTCCTCCTGATGATATATCAGGGCAATGGTAGCCCCCTCTTGAAGTATGGAGCCCAAACACTGAAGCTTCGTCCTCAAACTGCAGACACCCTAAACTGGTATGGCCCTCCTGAAACCCTGAATATGGCCAATAATTCGGCCTAACTGAATGAGGGTTATGAATCTCCTGAAACTCTCTAGGATGATAGATAGGGCAACGACAAACCCCTGAGAGAAGTCTCAAGATCAGATCTGGCATATGGCCTCCTAGATCTGAGAAATACCGAATCACCAAATCGTCCCCCTTTCTCCTGAATCATCCCAACCTGCAGACAAATGATAGGGACATGATAACTCCTCCAAGAAGCCTCCAAACTGATTAGCCAGGGTCTGCAAGCAAAACCCTAATGCTGAAAACCTCCAAAGATTCTTCTATGGGCTGGATCGAACTCTTCTTCATCAACTGGTGCGCCCTTGTTGGAAAACCGTAGCTGGTATGGCCTTGCTAATCCAACTGGTACAACCTTGCTAATCCTCCTGAATATATGATGGATGTAGAATGGTGTGGGTGGAGTATTTTATCCCCGAGACCAAGCTTGGAACAAGGTGAGTGGAATCTTTCACCACTGAGTTGTTCACTAGGGTTTGTAATATCAAAACCCTCAAAACTGTATGCTCAAGAGCATCAACAAGCAAATATCAAATATCCAAGATGATTTGAGAGGTGCGCCCTAGCCTCATCTTTATACTTTTTTCTGTTTCCCTATTGAGTTAAGTTAACCCCTAGGGTTAACTCCTAACTCAACCTCCAACGCTTCTATTTCTTTATTGAGTTACCTTTTTAACTCTTTTCACCTTTTTACTAAGTCAACTTAAAGATATAACATTAGTTTGGTTGACTTTTCCCCTCTGTGTGAGACTATGGCCTAGTGGGGATGCCTAGACCACTAAGTCTTCCCAAACCTCTTCATCAAGAGGTGAGGGACATTACAAAGCATTGGGTTAATAACTTGTTGTAGAGCACACCATCTTGGAGGGGCATTGAGCTTAAGGAGGATCATACTTGGAGGGAACACCACCTTGGGCTTTTGTAAAGGCCTTGTACGACATTGTTATCCTTGTATTGTATAGCACTCCATGTGGGGTTGCCTTGTTGGTTACTTTTATGGACCTAAGTCCATCTTTAATGTTGGCCTTCCTCACCTACTCTATATAAAGGGAGGAGACAACCTTTGTTATAACAGACCATTGATGTACTCTTTATTCTATCTTTGTAATTGTCTTGGAGAAGTCTTGTAGGGAGCAAGACTTAGGGTTTATGATGTAAACACTAGGAGAAGACATGAAGAACAAGGAGTGATTGGATGTTCTTGGAGAGTTTACTCTTGTGAGATGCAAGATGATGCTAGGGTTTGTGCTATGCAAGAAAATACTAGATGAGAAAAAAAATACTAGATGAGAACATAGTGCATGAGGAGTTGATGGTTTGTCTTCTAGAAGTTGTGGATCTTGTTGTGAAGTAATAGGAGGTAGCACTAGGGTTCCAACCCTAGAGAATACATGAAGAAAAGAGCTAACACCTCAGATAATATTGCAACGGTGTTCTTGTGTGATGCATGGAGGCTAGGGAAAGATCACAGAGAGCCTAGCTTGATAAGTCTTGAGCTTGGTATGATACCCTGCTTGGAAGAAGACTTGTTTATTGTACTCTTGATGTTCCATGGAGATCCTATTGATTGTGTTGATGCAAGAGTTGAAGACCTAGGGCTTGAGGACTCAAATGCTAGGACAGACATGTAGACTTGAAGGTTAGAGCTAGAGTTGTCTTGTAAGCCATGTATTTGTGTAATGCAAGTTGGCTAGGGTTTGTAATCCTTAAGGAAGACAAGAGTGCTAGTGTGGAAGAGAGCTTGTGAAGAATCAAGGTTAGACTTGTTGGTGTTGATACTAGCTTGTTGTGGATCCTTTTGTTGGATAGATAGCTTGGTGGAATGCTTTGCTAGGCCTTTGTATTGTTGATTAGGGCTTGCTATTGATGGTGGATGCCCTAGCTAGGGGTTGGAGGCATTGGAGAGTCCTAAATTGTGATAATCTTGAAGGAATATCTTGTACCATCTTTTGGTAAGTTGATGATATGTACTTATAACTTCATACTTATATATATGTGAAGTGTTCTTTGTTGTTGAAACTTTGTGTACTTGCATATCTGATTTTGAGCTTATATTCTCACGATGAATGAGTAGTTTCTAGGGCTGTTTGGTAAGAAACATTATCATGAGTAGCCAACTGATTTTGTTAAGTGATTTAACAAGTATATAGAAGCTAAAGGGGCAGATTTATTAATGTAATAATCTACTGCAAGAAAGAATCATCGGATTTGTTATATGCTTGAGAAGTGTGTCCTAAGCAGTGGAACATTGTTGCATTGAAGTACACTTGTTCGACATTTATTTTCTTAGGTCTCCCGGTGAATTGGGTTTGAAAAAAGAGAAATATATACAACTCTAATTTATATTTTAGATTCATCCCTAAGGCTGAAAGTTCACAAGAAATATATATGGGAAACCTCAAGGTTGAGGTGAAATTTTTGAATTTGCAATAAAAGTCGGATTTTTGAAATTTCAACAACTCCTATGGTTCCAAATTTGAATTTGCATGTTGACTTCGATTCCGATTTGGTAGATCCTTCCATTTACAAGTATTTGATGGATTCATTGTGTCTCTGATAAGTACCAAGCCTAATATTTGTGTTTTAGTGAATACTTTGAGCTAGTGCATGGTTGATCTGAGCAGATTCACTACGTTGCTGAAAAACATGTTCTTTGATACTTCAAGGGCACAATTCCTTATGGTCTGAGGTATGTAGGAGACGGTGAGTTGGTGCTACATTGTTTTGTAAATTCTAATTGGGAAGGAGATGAAAGTGGCAAGAAGAGTACTCTAGGGTTCTGTTTTAGTTCAGATTCATGTATGATATCTTGGTTTAGCAGGGAGTAGGCAACAATGGCACCTAGTTCATTAGAGACACAGTACATGGTAGTGAGTTCTTCTAGTTGTGAATCTATTTGTGTTCGCGAGTTGTTCGCAGAATTGACCGATCGGATTTTGTAGCCTATTGTGGTATACTATGACAATTAGAGTTGTATCAAACTCTCAAAAGATCTAGTGTTTCATGATCTCCCCAAGCAAAATGAACTTGTACCATTTCATTAGAGACAAATTTCAAAGGGGGGCATTGGTTTCTGAGTATATTCCTTTTGATTCATAGGTTGCAAATATTTTGACAAAGCCCTGAGCTAGTGACAAGTTTAAGATGTTCATGGAGAGACTTGACTTGGAGGAGAACACTTTCCTCACAAAGAGGGAGTTTTAGAATTTTACCTTGAATGCTTGGTCACTATTCTTCCTATAGTAGACTTGGCGTGCTTCAATAGAGCTGGTAGCATCCTTTTTCACCTCGGTTTCTATGCACAAAGTGATGGCAAGCTGAAGAGGCACAACACTATCTTCTTGAGAGGAGCATATGGGTTAAATAGACAACAACGATTAGGAATCTTTCTATTATTAGCCTTGCTATTGGTGGGGTATTCCATCATTTGTATTTGCTTAATTTGGCAATGTGTGTTGTTCTATTTTACAGTGTTCTAGAATTAGAGATAGTGCTAGCCTCTAGGAGACTTACTTATTTTACAAGTTACATAAGATGTGCTCTATCCTTAGGCAGGGTGCACCTCTCTAGGACATATTTAACTTTTTTCTAATTTTGGTCCCATAGAGATGAGTTGTTTTTATTTTCTCCCCTAGTCTTGCTAGTCTGTAAAAGAAAGGAAAAGGGAAGGTGTTATTCAATTTAGTTTTGAATGAGCTATTGTATTATTTTATTTTCTTAGTTGATAAGAAAAAAGAGACGCCTTTTGAGTGCTGCAAATCCTCTTGTTTGTTGTTCGTATTTTCAATTAGTAATGTGTTTGTATATCTAGCATATAAATGAATAATTTTGTGATTTTTCAAGTTTACTGCTTTCTAGATTTTTAAGTTGTAGGTCTATATACAATACACTAAAATTTAACATAGTAAGCAATAATAAGACAAGTATGAAAATATGAGAAAGAGAGTTGTCATAACTATACACAATGCACATGTCATACACTGATTTGTATTAAAAACTACACATAGGACTACAAAACTGGTGAAAAAAGATCTAGTCTGACCAAGTCTCCAATAAAATACAATAAAGTAAGTGAAAAACAATTTTTGACAAAATACAAATATACTAAAGTAAAATACAAATATAATACTACACTAACTAAGTCTCATCATTGAAATATATGATTTAGAAACTAGAACCACCTCCAATATCTTTTAATACCAATCTGCTCACAATTTCTTGGATTTTCACAATGGAGAATAAGGCACGAGCCACAATAATCTTAATCTTAGATTCAAGGACAATTCGCTTCATTAGCATTAGAGGGACTATGGCAATAGACTCGTAGCCCCTAAGGCTCTACCTAGAGATCACTCCTAGTTGTTTGCTTGTTAAACTTGTCCCTTTAGCATTAGAGGGACTATGGCAATAGACTCGTAGCCCCTAAGGCTCTACCTAGAGATCACTCCTAGTTGTTTGTTTGTTAAACTTATCCCTTTACTTTATAGATAGGACTTTTGTAGGAGTGATTTGATCAATTCCAACTTTACAACTTGTTATTGATTGAGCTAGATAATATTAATTTTGAATTAGTGCATTATGACGTCACGGAATATGTTAGACGTTTATGATGCATAAGACACTTCCATCTAGATAGTTGAGAGTGGACAATATATGATAAGATTGTACAATGTAGTAGCATATGCATCTACAATCCTATCTCTCTTTCCACTCATGCGAAATGCACACACCAAAAAGACAAATCTATTTTAAAAATATTTGAATTGGAAGCAAGAATATTAGTAAGTCCAAATCCATCATTTTATAATCCATATCATGGAAGTCTTCGAGCAATAAGTAAGACTCACCTCTTACATATCCCAATTTAAATCCACGATCTTGGCATCCATATAACGATCTTTTCCCATTAATTGGATAGGTGCATCAAGTTGAGGGGGACTCTGCATCACAAGGTAATTTGTCAAAATATTTTTTTCCTTAAGAAATCGAAGGGAAAGAAAGATTAATTTCATGATTTAACTAGCAAAATATTCAACCTTTAAGAACAAATAGAATGGAATTTTATCTACCATTGCAAATAGAATGGGATTTTATCTACCATTGCATATTTTCCATTTCTTAGAAACAAAGCTCGTAATGAGTACAGATGAAAAGCTCGTATACAATATAAATGAAAGTGCAATGCAAAGAACAATGCAAATAAACTATTCTCCAAGCCATATCAATGTGTAAGTTAGAACGTGAAATAATTTCACATTTTTAATGCCCTTTTCTTTAAATAGTTACTTGTGTTTTCCATCCAGTGGTTATTAAGCACCTCACCACCACCGGAGATGGGATATTATCTGTTACTTGGGAGTGCTTTTTGGAGTTAATGTTTCCCTCTTTGTGTTTTCCATCCAGTGGTTATTAAGCACCTCACCACCACCGGAGATGGGATATTATCTGTTATTTGGGGGTGCTTTTTGGAGTTAATGTTTCCCTCTTTGGTTGTCCGAATGGTGCTTGCGAAACCTTCAATCCGAAGTAAAGTCCATAATTGGAGATTCCGAGATTTACCCTTTACTGGTAAATTGACAGTTCTTGGGAAATTCTTTAGTCTAGCCATGTTTATTATGCCTTTTCCACTCTTCAAAAAATTATTAAGAAGATTTTTGTGGTCAAAATTTGGGGAGAGCATTCATTACCCATGGTTTCTTGGCATATCTACACTTTACCCAAACATGGGCGCATTTTGGGCTCGATTGATATCTGTCTATAGGGAGGCATTTTGTTTGCTAAATGGTTTGTATGGTATCTTTTTGGAGAGGAACCATGGAAAGTATTTGCTCGTGGGTATAATAAAGTCAGAGAGAAAGGGCGTTTCTCAATTAGTGACTTCATTTCTTTCTGCATCAAAGGTTCTTCTATTTTAAAACGAATTTGGAAAGTGAAAAAAAAAAGTCCATGCACTTACTTGGCATTGGGATGATTTTAAAAGAGGGTTAAATCTTGCTTCAAATTTTGGAAGTGTAAAGTGGTCCATGTTGGCATTGGGATGATTTTAGAAGAGGTTTTAATCTTGCTTCCCATTTGATGTAGTCCTCCACATACCATTCCTCCTCCATAGCTCATGTGGACAAAATCTTCTTAAAGGGTTAGTTCAAAAAGGATTTATTTTGGTGGAGAGATCTTGGATAAGGGCATTAGGACGTGGACTAATTGGTACTCTTGCACATGAGATTGGTTTGAAGCACTTAGACCGGTGGGCTATCTAGGTGTATCTAGGTGTTGCAACAGTTGATTCTATTTGAGAACTCTTATAAGCTTAATATGTTTACTTTGGAGCTTATCTGGTGGGTTTGGATATGGTTTTATGGTAAACCCATTTGGGTGTACGAACCCAGATGATTGTATCAGTTTTTGTGTACCCTTTTACTTTCAAGTTAAGTTAAATAAATGTTGGGGAATTTGAGATGTGGGTCAATCATCTTTGGAGAGTTTGTATTTTTAGCTTCTTTTGCATAATAAGGGTGTTTGCTTGGTCATTAATCAAAGGCTTCCCCCTCAAGGAATAACTATCATAAACAAGTTTCACAAATGACTTATGTCTTCACTGTGGTGAGGTTGAGACAATCGTCATTTATTTTGGAGTTGTAGGTTTGTTCAAGATTCTTGGAACTTCGTTTTGGATAGTTGTCTCATATTTTCTTCGACAAGCTTTTTGATGTCGATTCTATTGAACCTTTTCACTTTCTTAGATTAGATGTTTGGTATTGTATCGATGTTATTTCACTATATATTTTGTGGAATCTTCGTTGTGAAATGATTTTCAATGGAAACATGATTTCCCTTCTTTTAGAGAATATCTTCTTAGTTAAAAGAAATATATTTTGTGGAAGCTTCGTTGTGAAATGTCTTTCAATGGTAACTTGTTTTCACTTCTCTTAGAAAACATCTTCTTAGTGAAATAAGTTCATTGTTTAAGTTAGAAGAAACGTTTTACTAAGAGATGTGAGAACGGTTTGACTTTTGCAAAACATCTTAAAAACATTTTCATCAAACATACTTTAATAAAGTCATGGATTTGACCCAAGAGAGGCTAGTTACATCCCCGATATAAAGAGCCATTGTAAAGACGAAGTTGATACTATGCATCTTTAATGTGTTCATAGACGACCTATGATAACAAAGCAGAACCAACATTTTGGTAAGAAAAGTAATATTAAGAGCCATTGTAAAGACGAAGTTGATACTACGCATCTTTAATGTGTTCATAAAGTCATGGATTTGACCCAAGAGAGGCTAGTTACATCCCCGATATAAAGAGCCATTGTAAAGACGAAGTTGATACTATGCATCTTTAATGTGTTCATAGACGACCTATGATAACAAATCAGAACCAACATTTTGGTAAGAAAAGTAATATTAAGAGTCATGGTAAAGACGAAGTTGATACTATGCATCTTTAATGTGTTCATAGACGACCTATGATAACAAAGCAGAACCAACATTTTGGTAAGAAAAGTAGGAAAAATTTAGCGTAGAAGTATGATGTTAGAAAATATGGAACAAAGACTACTTTAGAGATGATAGCTAACATTAGCGCTTGAGGATAATAATTAGCCAATATAAGTAGAAAGACCAATTGATATGAGCACAATTAAGAACAATGCAAACACTCAAAAATACAAAAAGGAAGAATGCAAGTATATAAAAAGGAGATTATTGTAGTTGTACATGTTGTACACTATATAAGTCCCAGGAATTAGCTCGATTGGTAAATGTTCTTGTGAGAAAATTTACGGAGATCTTAGGATCAAATCTCATTAGGTGCTTTGGGCTTACAAGTTGGTATTTTGGTTGGCAATTACTATCATCTTCCATATGGAAAATTGGGGAAGGAGGAGGAAATCTGCAATGTAGTGCCCTCACTTGGAATGCTTAACATGTATGTTAGTGAGGAGACACATGAAATGAATAAAGTTCATTTACTGAATATCCAATATAAAAAGACAATAGGTTGAAATCCATATAAGATAAGCAATAAATATATTTAATAATGAATGAAAGATAAAGTTGATGATGGTTTGATTTTCACAGTGGGATGGAGAGGAGGGAAATCGTGCACGAGAGTTAGGGTTTGCATGCCGCCAAACCCTTGATCCTGCAACCTGCAAACGTTTTTAGAAGGCGTTAGCGGACTTCAGCCGCACCAGCGTAACTGAGGGTCGGAAATGGAGCCTGAGGGTGGGGTGCAAGCCCCCTCATACTGGAATGTGGCTTCTAATGATCGCGTGGGAACGAGATCCAAGTGGCCGGCCTTCGAGCCGTTGTCCCATCTACGTGAGCAGATCCTGTTAAATGAACAGGGCTTAAGCAAGGAAATGGAGGTAGAAGCGAGCACGTCTCATCCAAAGGCATCTCGCATTTGGGAGCCTGGGAAATGCATTCCCCAAGCTGAAAAACCACCAAGATATGTGATCAACTCTGTTAACATTAATTCTTGTTAAGAGCGGTGGGTTGTTTTCTCTCCTTGAGCCCGTAGCCCGAGCTGCGAAGAAGTAGGCCTAAAAGTCCCACAAAGGCATTTTGTCCAAGGATGCGGCCGTGAGCACACCGTGCAGTGCATAAAATCTCAATTTCGGGCTTAAAATGTTAGCAGACGTACGACCCAGTGCC
>JZKD02S1942924.1:14877-28326 GCA_000966675.3 Picea glauca
TCCATTATGTTCATAGGTACCTAGCAGTATGACATTGCCATTATCTGGTTACCACGCCAGGGCAGTGACCTTTGGTTGCATGGCCAAGGGAAAGAGGGTCTCATCACGAGCCAACCTTATCATCTCTGTGAAAGTACTCGTGGGTAATGTTATCGCACAGTTTGTAGTTTAGGTCACAGGCTAAATGATAGAGGACAAACTGGCGTAACAAGAACCTTCCCCACCCAATGTCACCTCGATGGGGAGGTTTTTTCTGTTTAGGTAGGTTAGCCCAGGGGAGACGTCCCCGGTAACCTGGGGTTTAAAGAGGCAAAGGATACAAGGTCAAGTTTTAAGATTTCCCTCCTCGCAGGTTACCACCAGTGTCAAATAGTCAAGTTTATATGCTCCGAGGTGAGATATCCATGTGTCTTTAATAAAGAATTTAACCGTTAACCACATGTAGAGGGATGTGACGACATTAAGTTTCAAACATTGTCAAAGCCTTAATAAAGATTATGGGTCGTAATAACATAAGTCATAGGTCATCGTGATTATTAATAACATAAGTCATCATAATTAATTAAGGAAAATATAATAGCCAATGATTGTTTGTCTTTGAAAGAGTAAGTGGTGACAATATCAACATTTTAATTCTAATGTTGTAGAAGAACCTTTTAAACAAATTTAAATCACAGATTGAAATATATGCATATAAAGGATTACTCAGAGACCATCAAAACTCGAAGAAGAATTAATTGATAAATAACTATGCAAAGGATAAACAGAAGTACCATGCAACGCACGAGTGCCCAGTGTATCCCACGGAAGAAAGGGTGTTGTTTGATTTCATTTGCTCCTCTTTTTGAGCCCAATCTATTTGCAGGATCCCTATGCAACAATCTATGAATTAATTGTCTCGCAGCCAAGCTTGCCTGCAAGAAAATAACATATATGACGGGGTAAATTATTACCATGAAAATGTTAAAACGCTCGATTACCCATGCATTAGATGTGTGTGACCTTATCGAAAAAGATGGACAATTACCAGACAGTTTTTAATTCTGGACCGAAGTTACACTTCAAAGTTTATCGGTCTTTATTTATCTACAGATATCTTTAAATTATATCGCCTGCAAATCTATTGCCTCCTTCAATGTCTCAAAAAATAGTTATTTATTCAGTAAAAGAAAAATTATTTTCCCATGCAAAATGTCCTGGTACACAATACATGTCCCAACACCCTTAGCTTATTAAAATATTATTTGGGCACACCTTTTCCTCTGTGATCTAATCTCTTTTACGTATTTATAGCAGTCAATGAACATCATCCAACTTATCAATATCAAATACCTCGTCCAATATGGACACTTTCAAGATTGTATCAAGGTGGTAGTAGAGAAAAGGTTCTACTCCTAAAATTATAGGTGAACGCAAGTGCATCCCCATCGGTAACTATTCGCTGCCACTCCTTAAAAAACACAGCCATCTCTCTCTATGAGTATGCCTTCTGGTTCATTCTACATTTCCTATCTACATACCTACTGTAAGCTGCATTTTTTCCTTGGTTTCATCACAGTTTCTTCGATGTCCCATATCTCCACATCTTGTATTCCTTATTCCACCTCCCACTATGTTAACTAGATTATGATAGTGATCCGCTTTTCATAGAAAGTGAGAATTTTGGAATTTCCTTTTAAGGCGAACGAGGTATTTAAGACCTCTGCATCACATTATCCATACAAGGCACATTATGACCTCTGCATCACATTATCCATACAAGGCACATTATGACCTCTGCATCACATTTTCCATACAAGGCTACTGAGCTAATGCAATTCCTTAAAAGGAAATTCCAATATTCAAATTCTTCAAGGAGTTTCCAGTCCGTTCGCCTGCCGTTGCGTGCGGACATTAACAATTCCTTGTTCCCTTCTCTCTTGGCATCCATGAGAGGGTCCAATTGACTCTTTAAAAGTCCTCGGGGACCTCATAAGTTTTTGCATTCTTCCATATGTTGAGGCCCAAGGGAGCTAGCAGAAAATCTAATAGAAATGCATAGCATTCCAAACCTCTTTTCAAATTTCACATACGGTTGTCCACGACATACACTTAATTATTCATTTTGACACCTTCAATTCAAGCCTTTATATTACCCGCTTCCCTATCTCTTAGGTGAAGCCCCCAAACAAACAGGATGTGGAGAAACTTGAATATCACATCGAGTTGTATCCAAGACCAACCTGGTTTTCCAGCCAAACAGGGATTTACCTATCGAAAATATCTAGGTGTTCCAACACATCTCTGAAGGATTCACTTTCTTCCTTTATAGTGAGGAAAGAGACATCCACAAAGTGGCCATTTATCAGTGGTCCACTCCATCCGACCTATGAAGTGGAATTACCCTTATTTTCCCAAGGCTAGCCTTCCAACTGAGCAGGTTTTTGAGGGTTTGGGCTTCCATAATATATAATGCTGCAACTAGCAGGAAGCTTCGTTGAATAAAGAGAAATGGTCCATTTTCTTCTGATTTAATTTCATTGATCGTGAAACATGTGGCCTCATCAACAAAAGTGTTTCAAAATATTTAGAGAGATTTTGAGGTTTAGAATAGTCTTTCTAAGGAAAATAATAAAACTATGGTTAAAATAATAAAGCAAGAGTTGTGAATTTTCAAAGGGAAAGATTTTTTTTTTTTTAATTGTATTTTCCACTTATATCCTATAAGTTTACTCAAATTCCAAGTGTACGTACTCGTTGGATGTATAATTAAATTTCACATCCAACAACTGACTACTTTACATACTTTTGATAGACTCACAATGAAATACAATGGAAATACAAGAAGAAAACAAAGAATAAGAACATACAAGTGGCAAGTGGACCTATGCAAAAGTGAATGAGGTCCGAAGTAAAAATTGGACTTATAAGCCTAAAGAAAATCAAATGAAACATCACTTTCACTCATGAAGATGAGCAAGTTTGAGAGGCCCTAATCACCCATGAAGAAGGCCTAGGGGAGTGTGCCCTAAGTAGGAGGGCACTTTATATGGATTAAAATATTATTTTCACCTCTTTAAACTTTAGATGGATAAAACCCTAATATGGGATAGAGGAAATATTCATTTGTTAGAGGCATGGTTGGAAGTACGGGAGTTCCCCTCCAAGCTTAGTTGAAGATCTTTTGGGAGGAAAAAGTTATGGGACAACTTCAATGTGAGGTTTTCCATCTCTCTTTTTCTCTTTCATGGATGACTAGGGCTTTTGCAAGGATTGCCATTGTTTTTTTATGTTGAGATGATCTTTGAAGAAGGGTAGTTTTTCTCTAATAAGAGGACATCGGGATTGAGGTGAAACCCTACCTAACTCTTGATGTAACCTTGAATAATTTAAGGAGTTTGTAGCTGTAATTTTCTAGTTAAGGATGTTCACTCCATGTTTGATGGTTGTTTTAGCAAAGGGAGAATATTAAGTGTGATACGTTATGGCTCTCTTGATCTTGTGATGAAATCAACTTTGAAGAATAATGTATCATTGATTGTTTCTTTAATAAGAAGGTTGTCCTACTTTGTCTACTTCATCTTGGACTTCATATTGTGGTTGTTCTCTTTTTATTTAATGGTTGCACGTTATTCTTGGTTGTATGTTTGTTATTTGTATATTTGGTTATACGGAAGATATTCTTGTATATTTGTTTTCGTCAAACCTTTAAAAGTTTATTGTAATTATATTGTACAATTCGGCTCAACATAAATTATTATATTATTGGTATTTTACTTATAATTATAAAAAGCCTCATTGTGGCTAGTCGACCCTGTTTTTATGGGCTAGTTAGGTCAATAGTCATGTCTCTTCAAGGGACATTGTTGTGTATAAATAGAGGATAGGTTCCTCTTATTTGTACATTCACACACACACTTCTCTTGTGCATCTTGGAGCGCATAAGGAGGTCTAGCGCACAAGTCTTGGAGACTAGTTCTTTTGGTGTTTTTGGTCTTGGTTTTTCTTGGAGAGCTATAGCGCATCATTGTACTGGTTGAAGGAACCTATATTGAGGATTTTGGTAGCTGGGTTTTCTCCCCCACGAGGGTTTCCCAGGATAAACTTTGTGTTCTATTGTATATGTGATTGTCTATCTTTCATTGATTCTATTACAGTTGTTATTGGATTAAATAATTGTAACTGCGTAACTAGAAATTTTAAAATTCTAACACAGTGCTTGCAGACTATGTGGAGCTATACAAAGGCATAGTTGGGAATGAAGAGGCCACTGAGCTTCTGCAAGCTCAACTGGTTGCACGCTGGTGTAGATGCAAACCATGAACAAGGAAATGGATTCCAAGTTGGAGCATGTAGAAACTGAAGCCCGAGACCATTATGTAGCAACCCACAAATGGAAGGAAGAATCTTGGGCCACTCTAAATGTCCATTGTAGTAGATCAATGGATTTTCTATTAGGTTCTCTACCACTTGGAGGAGACAGGAGGAGCTTAAACATATGATCACCCCATCAATATCCCACCTAGCACCGGAGATGGAAGAAGATGATGAATACAGAGATAAAGCCTCTTAGGTAGGACCTTCAGAGTCTAGCGGTGCCACTATCGCACCAAAACTTTCAGGTTCCTTTTTCCATAACTATGTTATGAACAAAAATATATAGAAATAGATATAAATAAAGAATAATTAAATAATAATAATACATCATAAATGAAAAGACACGTCTTATCTAAAAAAAGTGTATGTTCATGAAAGGGCACCCTTGCGAGGGTATATAAATGGACCCTCATTCTCATTGTAATCATCTCATCTTATTTTATTCATTCTCTTATACATTTATATATTATTTATTATCCTCATGGATATCTTTATATTCCAAGTATTATGGTGTACTATCCTATTTATATTGGATATTCTTTGTGTGAGTGAACTTAGTTCGTCTCATTTGGTATCAGAATCATTTTCTCGAGCAAAGTTTTGATTCTGGCTGCTGGACAAACAATTTTTTTATCGAAGTTTCTCTAAATCTGGTCCTTGGCCAAAAATTATGCCCTTGGCCATCTTTACGTTCATAAATTCAGTTGAAGAACAAATCATTCTAATGTAAAAATTCAAAAGAATAAAAGTCACCAGTGAACCACACAATTGAAAAACAAAATAGAGAGAAAAAAGAAAAAAAAGAAAAAAAACATTTCGTTCGGAAATTCCATTGAAATAATACCAGTCCACTGCAAATATTACCCAGATGTAAGGAAAATCAAAGTCTAGAGAAACAGTGTGTTGCCAAAAAATCTAAAGGCCTACGTAGAGACTAAATATATATGTGACGGAAACAGGAATTACGGGCTATCTTCGGATGCACCAATTGAAAATTAAAGGTATAGTAAAAAATTTACTACCTAATCCGTTGGGTCTACCCGCCATAAATAAGAAACGTATACGAGCCAACTCGGTATAGGGGGTTCATCACATTGGTAGCTGGGTAAGAGTGCCGAAACTATTGGGCCGTCGCTTCATCTACTTGACCGGGCTGCCGTCGTATTGGCTAACCTAACCAAGGGGTGTTTCGAGGGAGGACGTAACTGTAAGGAAATAACACGACTATCCAATCCGCCGTGAGAAGAACCAAAGTACCACGACCCCACTTTATGAAATAGTGTTATATTATTGTGAAGAAACTACACACGACATAATTAAAAAAATGTATATCGATTCAAGTTCTTAAAAGGTTATTATAAAAAGAGTACCTTTGAAAAGGTTCAATTAAAGTAAGGTTCAATATGTCAAGTGAGATAAAAGGGAGTATTATAAATCTTTATTAATAAAGAGTATTCATAGTTTTTGAATATATATATATTATATATATTCAAAAACTATGATTTATAATACTCCCTTTTATCTCACTTGACATATTGAACCTTACTTTAATAAATATATATATATATATATATATATATATATATATAATCATAAAGTTATAGGTTATTATAAAAAGATTACCTTTGAAAAAGTACAAAGTAAGATTCAATATGTAAGTGAGATAAAAGGGAGTATTATAAATGTTTATTAATAAAGGGTATTCATAGTTTTTGAAATATATATATAATCAATAAAGTTATAAAAGTGAAATATCGATTAATAAGCTGTGGAATAAAGTTTTTGAGTTGTTTCTAAAACCATTATTATTACTTGTCTAAGCGCATACCATTTATTACAAGGTTTTTTAAGACATAAAATAATCTTTAAAAAAAAAGGATTTTAACATAAACGAATGAAGGTTTACATATAAAGGACTTTCAACACTTATTTTTGATATATTAAAAGTCAAAAGAATTGTTTAAGGAAAAAAATATTAATGTTTCAATTTGTTCGTACAAGAAGGAAAATTACATCATTGTCGATATTGTCAATCAATTATCAATTTTAGAGTCAAATATAATAGAAAAAAACTTTGGTAACAATTGACGATTATAAATACATATCTGAATTTGATGTTACAAAAATTACTCAACCCAATGTTGGTATAATTCTTGGTTTAACTTGGCTAGCAACATTGGGTACTTTCATCTTAAATGTGGAAAAAAAAGTTTTTGACATTTTATTACAAAAAAAAATAAATTACACTCCAGAACATAACAATGACGTCAGATTTAGAAGTTCCATCATTATAAGATTTTAAAAATATTTCAAAGTTGATCAACCAAGATGATCAAATGACAATACAAAAAAAACAAGAAGAAGTTGACAAAGTTGTTGCTAATAAAGAGGAAGAAATTTGTCATCTTAAGAATCATAATCAAAGCTTGATTGCACAAATCAAGAAATTAAATTATAAAAAGCAAGGTGATCAAAAGTTAGAACAAGATAATCAAGATTTCAAGAAGAAATTATTCGAAAAGGATGATAAAATTTGTCGCCTTAAAAGTCATCATCAAGACTTAATTAAATAAATTAAGAAGTTAGAAGATGAAAAAGAGTTGCAACGGAAACTGTCGCATAAAATCGTCAGTACATGATCAATGTTCAACAAGGGAACAATGACAGTTCCCATAAAGAAGATACCAAATATTGTCCAAACCTCAGAGTAGGGGATAAACACTGATCCAATTGAATTACCAGAAACATCAAAAGTTGAAGAGAGATCCAACAAACAAGATCCAAAAGAGATTTGGGTGCCTTATCGTCATCCAAATCACAAGAATCGTTACAACCAACAACAAGATCAAGCGGAAAATAAACAAGTTTCCATGAAAGTAGATTTGGGATGGATCACTCTCGAGAAGATGCAACATATTACTTAAAGAATTCAAAGATTATATCATTTTGTCTCATCAAGTATCGCAACTACAAAAACAAAGGATCATGAGAAGACAATTCGAGCTAGAACAAGAGATAGGTCTTTTTCTAATCATGCTTTGAGGACAAATCATTTTTTAGGGGAAGGCAATGTTATGGACACAGATATATAGAAATAGATAGAAATAAATAATAATTAAATAATAATAATACATCATAAATGAAAAGATGCGTCTTATCTAAAAAACGTGTCTATTCATGAAAGGGCACCCTTGCGAGGGTATATAAACGGGCCCTCATTCTCATTGTAATCATCTCATCTTATCTTATTCATTATCTTATACATTTATATATTATTTATTATCTTCATGGATATCTTTATATTCTAAGTATTTTGGATATTTAACTTGTAATCCGGATTTGGTTATTACAAACTAGTTTTTCATTTATAATTAGAATATGTATTACAATTTTTTTTTATTATTATGACAATATGTTAGAATCTATACCAACAAGCACATTTTGAAAAGGCTAGATATATGTCTACATGATATTGCGAGAGAATAACTTTCAAACTCCTGATTATGTTGGAAAACAATAACTTTCAAACCCCTAATTATGTTGGAAAACATTTGTAATTGGACTATTCTATTGCCAAAGTTTTTTTTGAAATTAATACAATTACCCATTTTAGTTTACACACACACACCCTAGGTATATTGCAAATTTTCCCCTCGAAAATGCTTTTTCCTCAAAGCATCAAAGAGGGTATTGATGTAGAAATGTTGTGTTCTCCAAATGTGTCCTCATCCAGTAAGTTTTTGACCTACTAACATACTTTTGGTATTGCCTTGGGCTAAGGAGACAAGATCAATGTTACCAACATCATGATATTATCTTCAACATTGCGATATTATCGTATTTTGGAGGGCCAACGATATTTTCCAATATTTTCTTGATATTTTTCGATATGTTATTTTTGCCGACATTTTTCGATATTTTTCCCAATGTTTCCGATATTTTCTTTTCCGGGCCCTCGACAATATTTTCAACGACACGATGTTGGTAACACTGGACAAGATGATGGGATCTTTGAATTTTTCACAAAATTGTTGCATGGTAAAAGGATTGATCCATCCTAGGTAGATTCTTTTCAAGATTATTCGTTTATTCAATTCTCAAATTGAATCTCTTTGATTATGACTTTGATTCTTTGGAATGTTTACCGAGTCTCATTTTTGTTCAGAGATATGTTAACACTATTTAGTTTGTTGATCAATATGACGACTCTCATGATTAGGATGACAATAAGGCATACTTGTCACTTGCTTCTTGTTTACAATTCTGGCATACTTTTCGTTTCATACTTCAAGCATTTTGTTCCTTGATAAAACTTCCTCAATAGTGAAACTTTGATTTTTAGTTTTGATTGATTTTTTAAAAGTCTCTTTATTTATAGTTTCAACTTCTAAAAGCTTCCTTGATTCACTTGCATCAATGAATGTCCCTTTGTCAACTTTTGACTTGGATATTTGCTTTTATTTTAATTTTTTAACTTTAGTAAACAATATTTGACTTTGAATTTTTAAACATGTGATCTCCTTGTCCTTTTTTGACAAAACCTTGCCAAATTTTTTCTTGAGGTCTTACTTTTTCTCTTGTGAATCTTGGTCACATTGAATGCCATATAGGAGAGTTGGTGCTTGGTCCTTAAATTGGTGGTGGGCGTAGAGCAGTGAGCTATGGGATGGCAGCCAGATTATTTTTGGTCGAATTAAAACCTCAATAGTGGTGATGCACAAAAGTGATTCGACGGATCTTGCCAAGATGAATGCGAGATGGAAGTTTTGCATTTCCTATAGTACGAGGAAACACCAGTCCATCTCAGATCAGAACATTTTTCCCACTGATATTCTACAATGAAACATTTTGACTCGTTTGTTGAAAGGTGGGGAAGGCATCTAGCTGGTTTGTGACTTAGATAGTGTTATGGAGGAGAAGGAATCAAAATCACCTCCCAGAGAATTGATGGCGAGACCAAGGAGCAAAATCCATGGTCGAAGAAGGAACCAAAGAGCTGAAGTGACTCAGCCTCAAAAGAGGGGTTGGAGAGGGGCAGCCATTCTGAGAGGAAAAGGGGGAAATTCCTACAGGTTGGAGGAATGGTAAGAATTCTGGAAAAAGGCAGTACAGTAGATACAATTATTTTGAGAGAATAGAAGCACATAGATATGCTTTCAGTGCTCAACAGTCATTGCCAATCAGAAATAAAATTAAGGAGCTGAGGAGAGAGCCATAGCTGGGGGGAGAGCTCTAAGGAACCCTCCATTTTCTATCATTCAGATCCTTAACATACCCAGAGTCGAATAAATGTTTTCAAGGCAATAGTTGATTCGGAATGGGCAGTGCTGGACATTGTCGTTGGGGTGGTGAAAGAGAACAGGAGAGCAGGGAGGATACGAGAGAGAAAGTGGCTATTCTGGTTTGGACCCTCCAGCAAAAAGTTGAAGAGGATAACAAGGATTGGAGCCTATTGTTGGACATGATGACGGGGATGAAGGTGCTCATGTAGTAGAGTACAGAAATTGTTCCTCAAAAAGGAGGTAGCACTCAGCAAGCAATCCACGAGGGTATGCAGTCAACACTTCGATCCATTGAACTCACTGCACAAGGTACCGGGATTATAACCCAATAGATTTTGACCAACGTTGGTGTACATCACCCGCTTGCGATGGGTTGTTGTAATATTTTTCCATGACAGTGAATTTTCCTTTTTGGTGTTCATCTCTAGATGCAGACACTATAGATAGAGCTATGGGGGTTAATCTTCAGTTATGCAATCTAAATTTAGAAAACACAAGAAAGTTTTTCACAGTTTTTTGTCAACAACGTTGATAGTCCAGTAGATGTTAGAAGCAATCTAGCTGGTAGAACCGATTGCAGAAAATCTAGAGGGGAAAACTTTGTGAGAACTCTTAATTTGAAAGTCACACCAGGTTTTTATGTTACTCTCTATTTTTTTGAAACTCCGAAAACATCTATGTAGCGTGGAAGCCATATAATTTCTGAACGGAAAAATTGGGATCCATCAACCAAATTAAAATCCCACTGGTTATGTGATTGTAAATCTCTGCCATACTTCTATGCATTAATATAATCCCTTAGAAAATGTGATACATAGGATTGAAGCCATGTAACAACTACATCACCGTAAAAAGTCAAGCATAAACTTTTAAGAACAATTACTACAAAAATTGAACTTAAATATATTCTATCCATGTATGAAAATGAAAATAATTTATATTAAAGGGCTACGAGTATGAAGATTTCTCACCGGGATGCTACTGGGAAATGTGAGATCCTTGTGAAGTATTTTCGCAAATGTATTTTGCCTATTCTTGCCTCTAAATGGCGTGTGCCCATAAAGCAATTCATACAACAAGATCCCTAGATTCAAAAATAAACAAGAATATTCAGCTAAAACACCACGGGTATTGTTAAGTATGTAAGCACTAAGAAAATACATGAACGCTTTATGATAGGATAATATTTAAGATATGTAAAATAATAAAAAACTATCACATGATTCAAAGTAATATTTAGATTCTTAAATCATGGTAAGAGATTCACAAACAAATATTTGAACAGACATGTTTTTATTACAACTTTTAAGTGCTTCAGGATTTATTCCTAAAACCTTTGATTCCAAATCAACTTTTAATTTGTTTCTGAACTTAATACAAATAAAATCCTATATGAAATCATAATTAAATAAAGGTTTTAATCAATAATTGCAGTTAAGAGAGAAAATCTTGCAAGGCACATGATATAGTGTTTGAATATCAAGATTGGGTATATGCTAAAGTTCAATACCATGGAAATTATATCATATGCAATATGAAAAGAAACGATGGATGTTCCTATTTATCTTATCCAAATAGTTTAATACATAAACGATGATTCCAAGTGCCAAGCAAGTGGATTTGTCCACCATTCTTCAAGATTTTTGCTATAGTAGTCCAAGATTTTTGCTACAGCAGTCATGGCTCATTCATCAAGGGAAGTTGGAAAAGGGCAAAGAAAAGAGAGGAATTTCCCCACTAATGTTGTCCCCTCTCTTTCATTTTCATCAGGGAGAGAGAAATTTCCCCACTAATGTTGTCCCCTCTCTTTCATTTTCATCAGGGTCTGCTAGTGTTCCATTTGCTGGAAGTGGGGTTGCATCAATAGTTTCAAATGCTGGAAAAAACAGTCTTTTAACAAGACAATAGGGTCAAGATTCAAATTATCCATTGTGGAAGTATGTAACAAGACGTCAAGGACCCGGGGCCAAGTGAAAGGGGGGAGGAAATGTTCTTTGGACATGTAGTTTTTTCAATAATCAATTTAAGATAAAGGGCCATTTGTTGAGCACACCTTGTGGACTTGGACCATGTCAAGGAGTGAATGCATCCAAACGAAGAAAATTGGAAAGAGAGGCCCATGTTGGCGATGGGATTGTAGCATCTACATCTAGGAGAACCAAGAACGAGGATCCTCTTCCATTCTTGAGGAAATCATCTTGCAATTATCCATTTGGGAGTGGGAGTGTAGTTCAAGCAACAAAAAAGAGGGCAATGGGTCCAATGGACAAGATATTTCAAGAGAAGCGAAATGAGATGGATCTCACCATTGGGTTTTTTTTCTATCTCAACATCATCTCATTTAAGTTGCACAGTCTCCTTTGTTTATTGAGATGTGTTGAGCTCTAGCTCAAGGGGTTCCAATAGGGTACATGCCCCCTGTTTTAGAGAAGCTTAGAACTACATTGTTGGTTAAGGCAAAGAAGGAGGTGGATAGAATGCTAGAGCCTATTAAATCAACATGGCCCTCATCTGGTGTTAGTATTGTTTCTGATGGATGGACAGATTCAACACTCCATCCACTCATCAACTTCATGGTGTCTTCCTTGAATGGACCAGTCTTCTTGAAAGCGGTGGATGCTCTTGGAAAATGCAAGGATGCACAATATATGGGTGAGTTGTTCATTAAAGTTATTGAAGATGTAGGTGTTGATTCTTGTGTACAAATTATTACAGATAATGCACTCGTTTGCAAGGTTGTTGGCATGATTGTGGAAGCTAAATATCCACAAATATTTTGGACATCTTGCATTGTTCATTCCTTGAATTTAGCACTTAAATCCATTGCTTTGGATGTGACATGGATCAAAAGTCTTATTGAGGATGCACGTCAAATCCGCAATTTTGTACAGAACCATACCAATGCCCTCACAATCTATAAAGAGTACACACATCTATTATTGTTGAAGATTGCAGATACGCGGTTTGCCTCCTCATTCATCATGCTTAAGAGGTTGAGGGAGGTCAAGCCTACTCTTGGGTCCATGGTTAATTCAGAGTTTTGGTCTTTTTGGAGAAAGACAAATCAAGCTTCTTCAAAAAATGTCAAGGATATAGTGTTAGATGATGTTTGGTGGGAGAGGGTAGATCTTACCATTAAGATCATGGACCTTGATAGCCCCCCACATCTAGACGTAACTAAGGAGATTCGAGGTCCGCACGTAGCAGACATGGAGTGCCGAGAGGATGATGATCACTAGACCACATGATGACCACATACAACCCCTCTTCTTCACCACATTTCATCACCATTGTCCATAGCAGAACAATGTCCACCACATCAGTATGGTTCACAGGAAGAAAATGGGTCTTGCTTCATGAGGTAACTAGTCAAGTTTCATGGTAAGTGTCATTTTAATATTTGGGGCATTTGAATGAGTATCAAAGGGTTCTTTCTGATTATGAAACATTTGCTTGGAAGTTATACCTTTTGCCTCATTTCACCTTGGTGGTTATCCTGGTATCCTAGTAAGTGTCATCACACCCGAGGAAAAGGGATGCTAATGAGGGGATCTTCTTGAAGAGCCACCGTAACATTCTTGACCATACTTAACACTTTCCATCATATTTCCCTTTCGTTTCCTCATCTTTTAGGTCTTCAGGGTACATGTACCCAAAAAGAATTGTACCTCATTATTTTATGGAAAGAAGGGGCTAAAGTCCCAGAGGGATTGTTGATGGCATTAAATAAAGAAAGAAAGTTAAGAGAGGCTGTGGCCAAAATGCAACAACGGGGCAAAGGGTAAAAAAAAAACCAACCCATACTTGAGTT
>JZKD02S1942935.1:12820-41142 GCA_000966675.3 Picea glauca
CCATGCAATCCTCAAATGGAAACACCCGAACAACTTCAGTAGGCTGCATCTTGCAAAATAGAGGTTAGATTTAGATCCGGTAACAGTCATCAGAAAGCTACGGGTGGGAAGAATATGATGAAGACCTCAGAGAGATGATTTTGAGATGATTAGAGTGAGAAAATTTTTGATGCCCCATCTCTAGAAAGGGTATTTAGGGGTAGAGTGTGTTACAAAGTGGTATTAGAGCATGGCAACAACACTTGGCTTGCTTGGACTCATGCAGGAGTCATATAAAATATTATTAGATGATTTTAAGGGGTAACACCCCATTTTACCCATTCCTAAGAGGCTTAGTAAACCTCTACTGAAGCAAGGAATACAACTTTCTATTATTGATAGATGTTTTAGAAATATGCACTATATGTTGCTAATGTTTCCAAGTAAAGAAACTGACTTCACTGTGAAATCGTACGTATCGTTGTACAGAAATAAGATTGGGTTACCAAGGATAAGATGAGCCAATTGAGAATATTATTGCCAAAAGGAAATCATCTGCATAAGTTCCTCGAGTAGAAGGATGCAGATTTAAAATTCAGTTGAGATTTTACCCAACGATGTTGAGTCATGCTAGTCTGTGGCAGAGGAAGCCTACCATTTCTTTCAGAAATGATGGCCAATCCTACAGGAATGAGATTATGTTGACAAACACTAATAGCAATACTTGGATGTCAATGGATTGAAAGGATCTGTAGCAGTAATAAATACTGTTTTAATAAATAATTAAACCCAAAATATGTGTATAACCCCTCACAATCAGAGGATTAATGGAAATGGTAAGGTCAATTTACTGACTGAAAAATGTTGCTGGAATAATATAGTAAGCAAGTAAAGAGGAACCCTATAGATTGAGAGAAACCTTCATGAATGTATAAGTGAATCAACAAGAGAAATTTCAAAATCTCATGGTTATGCTAATGGAGTGTATGTTCATGTTAACTCAAGGGCATGTCTATGCATAATAATGCATATGGAAAAATATTGAACATGCAAATTAGGCATGTTATAACTTGTGGTGGGTTGTAAGGTACAATCTACTAATGGAACTTTTATATGAGGATGAAATTATGACAATAGGGGTTAACAGTAAGAATGAAAAGTTGATGATGTTGCAGCTTAATGCCTTAATACGATAGGATTGTAAGGATCAATGGGAGACCGATGCAAGGTCTGATTAAGGAGGTGTCAAAACACCTTTGGATGACCAGTGGATCATATTAAAATCCATAGGTGGATGGTAACCATATGGAGATGGTTTGGTGTACTCAGATAGCTATAAGAGGGAGTTATGAAAATATCCCCTTGTAGAAGTTTGTTGACCAAGAGTGAATCGAGGAATGAAGAAGAGACTAGAAGTGGTTATCTTACTTCCTTTAGTGATACAATAACTACCCATATGAATTATGGATTATGGAAGGTTGTTACAACAGAAAGGAAAAAGGTGACCCTCGTTTGTTATTGCCATGTAGAAGGGGAAACATCAGTATGAATTATGACTGTGAGACTATTCATATGAGTGACTGTAATCTGTCACTAAAGAACACTAATATTAAAACTAAAATACCAATGTAAAAGGGGTTCAAGTGATGCACCTACATATATGTGTATACATGCTTAAGAGAATAATATGATTGCAAGCCCTCAATTAAGAGGGAAGCTCAGTGTTGAGTGCCTCTACGAGGCTTGTCCTAAATATGGTAACAATATCCTTGGGACGAGGATTTGAAATCTGATATGTCCATGTGCATGTATGACCTGGAAGGAATGCAAGAAATGAGATTACATGATGTATGTTTGGGCTAGGTGTGTATAGGCTTGAGTGCATGGATTTAATGCATTGTGAAGCTTCTTGATATGAAGCCTGAAATTAATACCAACTAGGTATGAATGATATTAAATGTGCAAGTGATGCACATGTATGATGTAAGAATACATGTATATTAAAGGCACAATGTGGCTTCCTTGATGAGCGATATGTAAGGCAAGAATTGCACTTTCCAAGATTAAGTGAATACCATGGATGCATGGTTGCCTCCATTCTAAAGAGTCATGAAAGTTCTATTTTGAATGATAGCTTAGGTGGATGTGCTCCATTCCCTCAAGAAAGGCTAGTATAAATAATGAAAGAGTAAACGAGCAATGATGATCTATTGTCATGATAAGAGGCAAATGATTATGCCTTTGAGGATCACATGAGAATGATTGTAAACAATCATGAGTTGACTTATTTAAAAGTAGAGATGTATGTGGGCTGTGAAATAGACATATGGTAGCTACACATAGGTTTATGATTATGCATATGGTTAAGTACATCATGGATGTAAGTTAACAAAACCAGAATATGTGTGGATACATAATTTGGATGCATGACAAAGATGCATGTTTATATTCCTTATGGAATATTTGGTAAACAATTGAATCTAACTTAAGGTTGAGGCCATCACAAATAGTGATGGATATGCAATAAGGAAGTTGCATGCTGAAGGATTTCCCTGTGTAGGAACTGTGTGAAGATTTTGTCAGGAGAATAAAGTCACAACCTTGATGACTACCGAGAATTAAGAAGTGAGCTACAAGATTATCTCTATCTATCTATCTATCTATCTATCTATCTATCTATCTATCTATCTCTCTCTCTCTCTATATATATATATAAGAATCCTGGATTACATTTTGAAAACATCATGTAATGAATAGAAGAGTAATAAATGAATATTGAACATTCTGATAACTGAATGGTAATGTGTAGGATGCACAGGTTCATGATCCATTATGAACAAAAAGTTTTCTAGTAAAGGATGTTGATGTGTCCCAAAAAGGGTTAGGGTGAGGCCTAACCAAAGATGATCAAGGAAAAGAGCAAGAAGATCCCAATGGGGAGTAATTGCAAAAGCAAAGAAAAGGAAAAAAGAGGGACACTTTTCCCACCCTAAAAACTATGAATTGCTTACAGAGTTGTAAACCTTAGAAGAGAAGCTGTGGGAACAAGTACAACTGGAAAAAGTGAGAATGAACAAATAAGAATATTTAAATGAAAAGGATTGGTCAAACTGTGTTAAATAAATACAATTAGGCCCTGGGAAAATAACTCAGTTGGACTGAAAAATCCTAGGATGTGTAGAAGGAGTTGGAAAAGGGAAGAACTCCTAACCCCTTTCTTGTTGTATATTATGTGACTGTATCTAGGACGAGAAACTGATGTGATGATGAAATGTAAATGTTTGACACCATAGCGATGATGGTTGTATGACTATAGAAACAATTGAGAATTGTTGTGTTGCACTCATGAAAAAATTAAGGATAATGCAATGAAGTGCATAAAGATATGCTAGGGCATATTTGAAAATGTTTTATTGACTAAAATGCTATGATACATGCATTTTTATTTTACCTAAAAACTAATATATATTTATGATGGATGATGTGTGTACAAAGGAATTGGAGTTGTTGAGAAAGACAGTTTCCAATGATGGACAACCTCAAGCAAATGATAACTATGAGAAGGTTGTTGTTAAAACATTATTGAAGGGACTTTAAAAGTCCCCATAAAGAACCATTGATGAAGTAATATCAAAGAGGGTGCTAGTAGCTAGAGCATGTATAATAATTTTCATACCTATGTGGAATGAGGTATGAAGGGAATTGGTAGGAATCCCTTCTGAAAATATTTCATTATTCTAATGATATGAAAATAATTTTGAGTGGTTTTTGTATGCCATTGCTACCCAAGCAGGGTAGGATTCAGGAAGGAAGAATATGAACGATAAAGAGAGGAAGTCTATGCCATTCAAGGATGAGTTATAATCCTTGCAAGAAAAAAAAAGCATGAGTAAAGAGTACTATGGGTACAATGACCAATTTAAGGAGATTGGGAATAAAGGTGCTCATAATTAGCACATTGCATGAAATCGCTTCGAGGAAATGGATGTTTGCACAAAGGGAAGACAATGAATTTCCCATTGAGAAAGGAGGACCTTCCAATATTTCATTTACATTGTATAGGTGTTAAAGAAAAGAAAATTGGGTGGCCATGAGTGTTGGCACCCTGGTTACTAATGAAGGAAGAATGCTTGGGTGCATTCAAGAGAAACTTATAGTTTCATATGTGCTGATTTGGGATCATGATCATCCTGTAGTAGGAAGTACAATCCTGCTGCAATAATGAACGAGAATGAATGAGACATATTGTGAATAGGTTGGTTAAGCTCCAACATGCCATGGAAAAGTGCTCATCATAAAAGTGTGGCAAACTTGAAATCAATGCAAGATTGTGTTGGGTGTGAATGTGGCCATGAATATTGGCACATTGATTAAAGAAATTTGATATTTGGATTGCACTTGGATAATTTAGTATGTTGAAAGGATGCATATGTAAACAATGATATTTCCTTTTGCATTGTATCTCTGGATAGATGAAAATGACTTGGACTATTAGTATGCATAGTTTTGAAAATATAATGTGCATGAAAACTAACAATTTGTTTGGCTGAGGAATGTTGAAATTGTAGGAAGAAAAGGGTCTTGGATATGGCAGTGTTGTAAGCCCATAAGGAAGACCGATTTATTTATGAGCTAAACTTCTATGGGGAGGAAGTCCCATACTTGTGAATCTGGTTCTTGTGTGGAACGGATTTGAAAATAAATGTGGAAATTGGAATTTGTGGGTGACAGATTTGCGAGAAAATTTTTGAATTTGAAATTGATGATAATATCTCATAATTTTTGTATACATGTGATATAGGTGAGAAGAAAAATATATATCCAGAAAGGATATATGAAGGGTGTCAAGATGGAAATCATAAAAGAGGCTACTGATTGGGACAGGATAACCCTATGGTAAGCCATGATCACCTTAGAACATGTTGTGTTGTGTTAACACAAGCCAGAGGGACGCCTCAACAAAGAAAGTCTGAGGGATGCATTGACTGTAAGGCTCAATGAAGTCTCTAAAATTGTTTTTGTGTGAGAAAGCCTTGGTAAGGAAAGATGGATTGCCTAAGGAACTATATAACAAAGAAGGGTATGGCTGAGCCTGGGCTTGGAGGGTGAGTGACCGCAAAGAAAAGTAGACTTTGATAATTCTTACAAACTATTGATTGGGATCATGCACACAATGGGGTATGTCTAGGAAAAACAATGAGCCCAGATAACAAGAAAACCATGTGGATGCAAATCCACAAACTACACAGATGATTATTGTGCTAAGTTATGAATTTTTTCTTGAATTTTATGCAACAATAAAATGTTTTTGCATGAAAATATGATTAATATGCTTGTTGTCCAAGATTATTGAAGACAATTGACGAAGTCTAAGATTCCAGAATGGGCCTGGCCAAGAAAGAGTCTCAAGACTTATGAAGCAATTGAATGAAAAAGGCATGACAACTGTTATTGAGAAAGAACACCGAGGACAATGATCCTTTTTAAGGGGGAGGGGATTGTAACACCCATGTTTCCACCAACTTGTAATTAATCATTAATCAGGATCACCATGTTATGGCATGGGAACAAAAAAAATGTATTATTGTTTGAATTGCCAATAACTGACTGTGGGGGTGAAGCCTTGAAGCATTGTCCATGATATCATTAGAGGAAAGAATGGGAAAACTATAAGAGAGATTTCATTATGTCAAATGACCCCAAATTTTCCCTTGTTGGAAATGGTAAACCCCCTCCGAATCCCAAGGAGAGGAATCATATAATGAAGGAAGGATTGGTGGTTGAATAATCAACCACCCCCAAAAATGGAAGCATGGTCTGGTTGAGGAGATAGGAGGTTGTCATACTGAAGTACCATAGAGTTCTGCAAACCCAGGCTTACTCGAGTTTCCTTTTGACAAAAGGAACGTGATAGGTCAAGAACCATCCTGCGAAAGGTATGAAAAGAATATTTAGGAGAAGACAGAAAGAGGGAATATAGTTTTAAGAAGGAGGTGCGCACGTAAGGATTTGCAGAGAGCATGAGAGATGCACTAAGGGAGAAGGCATGACCCAAGCTAGAGATAGCGAGCTTGATGTTGAGAGAGAATATGATAAACCTTGCAAACATTGTGACAAAGAAAGAGAATCTCTGAGGAATTGCAAAGAGTTCCCTAGTGATATCATGGCTTAGCATGGGAGTGGCCAGAGTGCTAAGAATGAATGCCTTTGAGCCTATGTTTGGGTGGAAAGGCGAACACCCACAGTCAGTTAGTTGGCTGCAACATGTAATAGATAAGTATTCTCATATCCTTTGTGATTGAACTGCAACTGTAAGTTAATGTTGGATATCCTATGAATTTTTCAGGTATGTGCATGTTTGCTTGATGATTAGACTGTGTCCCTTTATCTTTGAGTGATCATGTATTTAAGAAAGTAAGGAACTATATGGTTTGTACAGGTAAATGCTTGAGCCTTGTAGTGGCTCAATTTTAAGAAAATGAACTGTGAGTTCGTTGACCTTGGGCATAGTTTCCCCTATGCATGTCAACATTCCTAGCTATTTTGACTCACCTAGGAGGAGGAGTCTGTTAAGATTAGGAGAAAGAGCGCAAAGCACACACCAATGCCTAAGTCTTTCAGAACTGACGAAGCCCATGAAGGATAGAAAGATTTAAGTCTTGAGAGGGAAGATCCTTTCGTTTGGAAGACGAGTGGACGAGATCTGTTCGAGAGGATCCAAGGTCTATCACGACCGTTGGGTTTGGAGAAGGAGCGTAGGTGTTAACTCCTCGACTCCTTTAGTCTTCATGAGTTCGAAAATTTTTGGTATTCTTTGTAAGGGAGACCGGATCCTCCAAAGTCCTACAACTCAAAGTTAATCTGGGTCGTAGATCTGAGGATGCCCAGGAACTATTCCCAACCATCAGATATACGATATAGTTATCCCAACATTGACTGCTTCGGGAGGACCAGGGTGTTGTAACGTCAAAACCCCGAAGGCTAGAGTAGTGAAGTAATGTGGACCATGGAGCTATGGATCCTTTGGGACCCCTCTTGACTGTTCGATTGAGGGAATGTGTGTGTCACAGTGGGAGCATGCAGGGATCCACGTCTCGAGTGACAACATTTCCATGTGTGGAGGAAACATGTCCAGAGATTCTGGGGTCCATAAGTTTGACACTCCAAAGGAATTTGGATGAGATTATTCAAAGTGTGAAGACTCTTGAAGTCACAACCAACAGAGTAAATCCTAGCCGTCGATATACAGGGGATGCCTGGCACTGGATCCTTTAATCTGGAGACTTGGAACTCTAGGGGATTTGAAGTGCGGTGTGTCGATAATCTTTGAAGCCCGAAGTGACGATATTCATCGATCCGAGGATGCTTCAGGACTTTTCTTAACCATCAGATCTAGGCTGTGGTCAGTTCGACAATGACCAAATCCAGGAGCAAAGAGGATTTTTGCATCACAAAACTCCCGGATGCTGAAGTTATGAATTAATGTGAATCGTAGATATATGGATCTACGTGGACAGATCTTGACCATGAGATCTGAATAACATTAGAAGTTTGTTTTTCTGAGGTTGACATGGCTCACTAAGATCATCCAGGGTGACATGGACCTACAACTAAGGTGCCACGTGTCACCGGGATATGAATGTTTTGTAGACCCCTTATTCCTATTAGAGTGTGATATGTGTCACCCCCTGATGAGAACATGTGTTACACTTGGCCCTTGCAATGTGTCAGCCTCTGGTTCATGCTTGCCTGGCCAATGTGGTTGGTGATGTGACCAGGACTCCAAGAGTCCGAGACTTTGGGAGTTCGAAATATTTGGGGTGTAGTATCGTAGAGGGATGTTCAAAGTCGATCACCGAACACTGAATGTTCAACATCGAACACCGGATGTTGAACGCTAACGTTCAACGTAGAACACCGAATGATGAATGTTGAATGTTCAAACGCCAAACATATAACATCGAATTTTGAATGTTCAAATGCCAAACGTCGAACGTCGAAAGTCGATCATCGAATGGTCAAGGCCACGTGGAGAGATTTTGGGGCTTCAGGGAGTAAGTGTTCATTAAGAAGAAAAAAAAAGGGTGTTCAATGCTAAACGTCGACTGCCATGCGGTCCTTTACTAATAAAGTTTGGACAACTTCGGGAGGCCGCATATTGCAAACCAGAGGTCAAACTTAGAGCCGTTAACAGTCCTCAGAAAGCTACGAGTGAGAAGAAGAGGATGAAGACCTCAGAGAGATGATTTGAGATGCTTAGAGTGAGAAAGATTTTGATGCCCCACCCTTATAAAGGGTATTTAGGGGTCATGTGTGTTACGACACAGTATTAGAAGAGCCATGACCTCATCATCAATGTCCACTTTTATAGAACTTAGCTGATTAGTAACTGTATTAAATTCATTTAAATGATCTGCAATAGACCTACCTTCAAACATCTTCTTATTAAATAATCTCTTCATTGGAAATACCTTATTGGATGCCGAGGGTTTTTTATACAGTTTAGCCAATGCATTCATCAACTCCTTCGTTGTCTTTTCTTTTGAAATATTGAAATCCACCGACGCTGCCAGGCTCAACTGTATCGTTCCTAGTGCCTTTTTGTTAAGAACCTCCCATTCCTTGTAATTTATGGTCGTCTGTTTCTTTTCTATTCCTCCCAATGGTAGGAATATATCCTTCTGATATAGATAATCTTCCATTTGCATCTTTCATAACTGGTCATTTTGGTCATTAAATTTCTCGACCCTAAACTTTCCATCTTCCGCCATTTCTCCCACTCGAACCATGAACCCTCTTTTCCTATGGGTTACCTTTCGCTCTGATACGAGTTGTTAGAAAAACATGACTGCGGAGCAATAAAATAAAACAAATGCAGAAATAAAACACAAAAGATACACAATACAACAGAGACACAGAGATACACGGTTCACCCAGTGTGGTCTACGTCCACCAGAGAAATTTTCAGGTCCTTCCTTTTTAATTATCTAATAAAATAAAGGGATACAACCTACAACATGCCCGCTGTAACTTCATCTTCTTTCTCTCACAGTCTCCTCTCTCAGGATACAATATTCACAATACTACCCAACCAAAATACAATTCCCTCATAAAACATGGTTTCCTTCTAGGCAAAAAACGCTAACATAACTTCTACTGTTAGATCTACGACCTTATAATGAACGGTCCAGATTGACTACAAGATTACAATATTTTACAAGGCAAATTACAATTGTGGGGGGGTAATCCCCCCCAAAACCCCCTGTTAGGGAATGGGGTCCAAGCACGAGTGAAACAAACCTACGAATAAGGAAGATAATCAGGGTTCACAAACAACATACATAAAATCAGGTTTGGTTGCAGTAAGGTACATGAGGTTTCCTACATGCCTCTTACATAGTGTTGAATCAACTACTGGTCCATCATCTTGCTTGCTCAATTTTGTTCCTGTTGTAATAGGTGTTTCTACTGGTTTGCATTTGTCCATCCTAAACCTCTTTTAGATATCCGCAAGATACTTTTGTTGACATATGAAAATTCCCTGAGTGGGTTGCTTAACTTCAATTCCCAAAAAGCACCTCATGAGACAAAGATCTATCATCTCAAACTCTCTTTTCATCATAGCTTTGAATTCATCTAACATTAGATTTCTAGTATATATCATATCATCAACATAAAGACAAACTATAAGAATCTTACCTGGATGGTCTAATTTGTTATAAAGAGTGGACTAATTACTACTCCCATTGAACCCATTATTGAGAAAATAAGAGTAAATTCGACTGTACCAAGCTCTTGGAGCTTGTTTCAAGCCATAGAAGGCTTTCTTCAACTTGTAAACTCTGTACTCTTGGCCTTTTAATTCAAATCCCGACGATTGATTTACATACACCTCTTCTTCTAAATTTCCATTCAAAAAGGTCGACTTCACATCCATCTGGTAAATTGGCCATTTGTTTTGGGCTACAATGGCTATCAAATCTCTAATAGTTTCCAAATTTTATACTGGAGTAATGGTCTCACCATAGTCAATACTCGATTGTTGAGAAAACCCTTTGGCAACTAGCCTTGCCTTATATTTTTCTACCTTGCCTTTCTCATTCAATTTTGTCTTGTAAACTCACTCAACACCAATTTTGGTTTTATTTGCTAGGAGATCAACAAGATCTCATGTCTCATTCTTTTCAATAGATTTAATCTCTTCATTCATGGCCTATAGCCAATGTTCTTAAAATAACTAGATTGATATGATAATAAGGAAAAAGGAGCTTTTTGATCCATGCCACCCAACTACTCATAGATTTCCATCAAGCTCCTTGTTCTCTGATTTCTCACATAAGATACTAAATCACTGTTGGGAGAAGAACTATTTTCAGTATGTTCCTCTTGTCTTTTCCCCTGTAACCTTGGCAGTCTTGGTGGAGGTACTTGTTGTTCTAAGCTTTCCACATCTATTTGGAGTAATGGATTTCTACTGTCCATTATTTCATTTTCTTAGTCACTCCAAGAATTTTACATCTCTACTCACCACAAATTTCTTGGTGATTGGATTATATAATCTATAGGATTTGGAATGTTCATTGTACCTAATGAAAATGCACTTTTCACCCATATTGTCAATTTTTCTTCTTAGCTCTTCTTGAACATGTTCATAGGCTATACAACCAAAAATTCTAAAGAGAGATACACTTGACTTCGTGCCGCTCCATACTTCTTGAGGCACTTTATCTTTCACACTTTTTGTTGGAAACTTGTTCACTATGTAGACTGAAGAAGCAATAACTTCAACCCAAAAATCATTGGATATATTTCAAACTTTGATCATGCTCCTTACCATGTTCATGATGGTCTGATTATTATTTTCAGCCACTCCATTATGTGGTGGAGTATATCTGGTGGTGAATTTCCTTTTAATTCCTTGTTGTTTGCAAAAATTGTCAAACTCCTTTGAGTCATACTCTCCTCCTCCCTCTGACTTGAGCACTTTGACATATTTTCCACTTTGTTTTTTTGTTAGAGATTTAAATTCTTTGAACTTTGTGAATGTATCACATTTTTTTTTGAGGAAATATACCCAATCTTTCCTGCTAAAATCATCAATGAACATTAGAAAATAAAAACTTCCACTAATGGAATAAGTTTGCACGGGTCCACATAGATCTATGTGAACTAGTTCTAGATGCTCTTTGGCTCTGTAGGAGGCTACTGAAAAGTTGTCTGTTTGATGTTTTCCAAGGATGTAGCTTTCATAAGGGATGATTTGTTCATTCAATATAGGAAATCCCTTAACCATTGACTATTTTTGCAAGAGACTAAGACTCTTTAAAGGTAGGTGACCATACCTAGGATGCCACAACCAAGTCTCATATGTTCTTGAGACATTTTGTGCATATGACTATGATAGGTTTACACTTCTTAGTTTCAATGGGAACAATCTATTCTTGGTCATTTGAACCTTTGTAAGAAGTCTTCTACTAGGTGGCTTATCTAAGATAATGCATGTGGAGTCCTTGAATCTAACATCATAACCATTTTGACTCAAATGTCTTATACTTATTATATTATGTTTAATATTGGGTACATAGAAGACATCAAGGATGTATTTATTCTTAGTTTTCTTGGTTAATATTGACACAACACTTTTTCCTAAAGCCTTGACATGATAATCATATCCTAAATTAATTTTAGATTGAATAGAGCTATCAATGTTAGAAAACAATTTTTTGTTACCAATCAAGTGATTGTTGTAGTCGTTTTCCAACAATCAAAGATCCTTGTTTTGATATTATTTAGTGTTTTGACATGAAATTAACATTGTCTCATATGTCCTTTATTCAGATTTGGAGATATTAGCTCTACCCTTGTTCATATTTGGTTGTTTCTTTTTGCATTCAATTTCATAGTGACCATATTTTCTATAGTAGTAACATTGGATTTTGGATTTGTCTGTCCTTCTTCATCCTCTCCCCCTCTAATTTTGAGAGTGTTTAGGATGATTTTATTATTCTGACCATTCTAATGCTTTTATTCCTTTTTCTTGATGATTAGATTTTCCTTTGTTTCCTTTTCCTCTGCCTCTACTAATGAATACCTGAGTCTTGAAGGCATGTTCTAAGGATTCCTTTTCCATGTTGATTCTGGATTCATGGGACAAAAGAGAACCCATCAATTCTTCTACTGTT
The DNA here is from genome assembly GCA_000966675.3 of Picea glauca. Taxonomy (NCBI): domain Eukaryota; kingdom Viridiplantae; phylum Streptophyta; class Pinopsida; order Pinales; family Pinaceae; genus Picea; species Picea glauca. Next base: position 24,982 of record JZKD02S1942935.1, read on the forward strand.
AGTTTAGACAAGTCTTTGAATTCTTCTATGGTACTGCCAACCATTTCAAATATCTTCGGCATGTGTCTGAGAAAATTTTCAACAATTTTCTGATCTTCAATCTTCTCTCCATGAATCCTTAGTTGATTCACAACTCCCATCACTCTAGTCATGAATCGATCAATGTTCTTTGCCTCCTTCATCTTCAAGGTTTCAAACTCTCTCCTTAGAGTTTGAAGCTTCACAATATTTAATTTTTCATTACCCTGATATGCTAATTTCAAGATGTCCCAAGCTTGATTTACACTGGATTCTTTTGTTATCTTGGGAAAAATCGAGTCATCCACTGAACCCTGGATCCAAAACTTGGCCTTATTTTCCTTTTCCCTCAATTCTGCAAGATGATTTCTTTGGGAATTAGCCATGGTCTGCAAAGTTGCTTGCTCAGGATCCAAGAAGCCATTCTCCATTGCTTCCCAACATTCCTCGACTTGCAAAAAGGATTTTATCCTTAGAGACTAGAACTCGTAGTTCTTTCCAACAAGAACTGGTCCTTTTGTTTTCCCTAGATTACTTGTGGAAGCCATTAAAGATTGCATTTTTACTAACATAAATTAATAACAATTAAAGAAAATGCATGAAGGTTATTTATTTATTTCTCCATTTTTTTTTACCTTTGTCCAATTCACGCTCATTTTTATTTTTATTTTTAATAAAACAAAAAATCACTCCCTTTGTTAATTTCACCACGAATCACCATGGATTTGCACTGATCTTCTTACTTTGAATCAATTATCAAGATCCCCCTTAAATTTAGATTTTCCTTTTTAAAATGAACCAACTTCCTTTTTTTTTTTTTTTTTCCTTTTTTAATCCGTCATCTTTTTTTTTCCTTTACAAAATATTTTTGCTAAAAGAAATTGTTAACAATTAAAGAAAATGCATGAATATTATTTCTTTATTTCTCCATTTTTTTTTTACCTTTGTCCAATTCACGCCCATTTTTATTTTTATTTTTAATAAAACAAAAAATAACTCCCTTTGTTAATTTCACCACGACTCACCATGGATATGCATTGATCTTATTACTTTGAATCACTTATCAGGATCCCCCTTAAATTTAGATTTCCCTTTTTAAAATAAACCAACTTCCCTTTTTTTTCCCTCATCGACGACCCTCTTTAATCCATTGACTAGGGTTTGAGAAAATGACATCTCTCCTCAACAATTAGTGAACATATCCTCCATATCTGGTTCACGGTGGCTCTAGCTCTACCAATTTTTCTTGAACCCAATTTCTATAGATCTTGACTCCTCGGATCTACGTCTTCCATGATCTATCTTCTCTCAACTCTCTGAAGAGTCTTACAAACATCTTATGATACCGTGCCAACCTAATAGGCATAGACATATATGAAGAAAAACACTCGAAAAATCATGGAGCATGGCTCGTTCTTCTCATTATTAAATATATGCTCTACAATAGAAATTTGACTGACAACCCTAGAGGTTTGATACAGTAAAAAATTAACAATTGACTAACAAATTTTTGTAAATAGAAAAAGACCAAATCAACTAATCACCCAACTAACTAATCTATGCATACTTGGTCAATAAGAGTTATTATATGCTTTAACATCACCTATGTTTCCCTATTTCGAAATCAAGTTTCAACTAATATATTGATATATTTTCTTTATAATATAGCCATGTTTATTTTATGTAGAATGTCGATGAAATCAAAGGGAAAAACTAGACCAGATGCATCAATCCCTATGTTTTCTTGCTCTTGGTGATTAGACAATGATAAAGGATACATGTAATAACAAATTTTGTAGCTTAAGATTTTTATAAGCTGGAAATGTTCCTTATTTGTCATTCCACATAGCCTATCTCAACCAGCTTAGGCTCTTATAGAATAGATGTGGCCAAGAGATGGATTTCAATGCGGTTGAGGCAAGTCCTTTTTAAATATGTTCCTATTGTAGGTCTATCGTTTTTAATTGTTATTTTTAGGAAATTTAAAGTTTGTATTGGAGTATTTATGGAAGAGGATTCATGAGTTTAATGGTTCTCATTGATACCGACAATGTTGAGAAATCTCAAGATGTGTCAAATACATTATTGCTCAAGTTTGGAATTAACTTCATTGTTGGTGATAAAGATACACAACCTATGAAGTTTGGAGATCAAATAATTTGTAGGATTGTTCATGCTGATAGAAGAATTTCAACTTTTAGGTCAATTGACAACAACATTCTAAATTTTAGTTGGTGTGGAGAGATGAAAAATAATTTATAGAAAGCATATGGGAACTCCAAACTTTGAAGACTTTCAAATTACAATTTTGTACAAAGTTGAGTCAAATACTTGAGAGCTTCGAATTGTTGAAGCTTTTGAGAATTTTTAAACTTAAAGGTTGTCATAGTTTACAAAAGCTTCCCAAATGTATTGTTGGATTGAGTTGTCTTGAGGTTCTTATTTTGTTTGAATGGACAAACCCGAGACTCCCACCTAGCACATTTTTCTAGCTTTCATCCCTCATAATTTTGAATTTGAAGAAATTCCATAGTTTACTTAATCTCCTGCACAATATCGATAATAGTTGTGTAGAGAGAGATGTTCAAAACTCTATGATTGGTATGAATTTAATGACTTCTAATCAAATAAGTCATGTACTCAAATTACTAAAACATCCTCCCAAACCATGTGTTTGTCAAACAATTGTGCAATGTGTGGTGTACCTATGAATCTCAGTAGTAGCTATTAGTACCCTATAGATTTATACTTTAAAGAAGCCAACAAGGGAGACTTCATTAATTCTATCTACCAGGATATATATTTATTCTTAAGGAAAATTTTATTGGTTGTTAAATAGATCTTATGTATGCAAACACAAGTGCATGGTAGAATTTACTGTTGCAGACAAACTTTGGGAAGAAATTCCTATAGAGTATCTTTATTGCCCCCCCCCCAAAATATTTCTCTTTCTACAATTCAGTATGAGGAAGATGTGTAATTCCTTCCATGCTCAACATGGAGTTGACACGTGGTGCGTGCCTACACACACACACACACACACATATACATATAACAAAAACAATGAATGTTTGCGATAAATAAAATATTCTGCACTATATCATTAACTTTTATGATATACTGCAAAATGATTTAGTGCATTGATCTGACTAATATTACACTTCGAAATGAAACAAGTTGCATCTATTTAAATAACTATTTAGTGAAGGTATCGATAATAGTATGCTAAAGGTGGGAATGAATTACATTACATATAGTGATATCAAATAACATGGGATAAATTGCAAATAGAAATAAGAGATATATAATGCTAAAACACTCAAGATAATAAAAAGAAAAGAAAATGAATGTGATTAGAATATGAATATAATAAACATATATTGTTTGAAAGTAAATATATGATGATCACATATTACCAAAGGAAATTATATAATGAGATATATTGTCAAACTCAACTCTAATTTTCAAAGCAATTGCATGTTGCGTACAACCATCATAGCTCCATATTAAGTATTCGCCCTCTAAATGTAAAAAAATTCTCAATTTTATTTAATCTATTTTTTTTTTCACCACAATGGATTTGATCTCTATTGACTCATGATAAATCCGGTGTTAATATGGAGCCACAATGGTATACCAATTAACAACCTTGGAATATGTCATTGTTAATATCCAATTATAATTTTTTTTTCAAGTTTTGGAAACCATTGAGAATGAAGATATGAATTTGATTGCATTGTTCCAAAATTAGAATCTTATTATAAACACTAAAGGCAAGTTTTTAGAGGTATGAATTTGATGAATTTGATTTTGTTGATCCAAACTATCTTTTGGAATCTTATTATAAATACTAAAGGCAAGTGCACTAAAGCAATGGGACTGATGAGACCCCACATAGCTCCGTTGTGTTGCACTTTTTACATGGCCTTGCTTTATCGTCATGAGTTTTGGAATCTATATTTAGGTGTGAAGGACCTTTATGCTCCAACATGTATTGGGTAACAAAAGCATCATTTTGGAGATTTATAAGATGCCAATAATCTCACATTCACCTCACTTAGAGGTGAGACCTCATTTTCATCATCACTTTTGAAATGTATTAATTAGTCATTTTCATCATCACTTTTGAAATGTATTAATTAGTTAGTAACAAAGTTAATGTTAATAAATTATGATAACAAAGGGCATGATCCCAAAACATAGTTTGAACAATGAAAATATTTCATATATATTTTCTTCCTTTTTCAACTTGGAAGATAGAAGAGGATACAAGTTAATCTAATATTTTGCAAAGTTGTTTCCTTATGTGAGACATTTTTATTAGTAAGTTAAAATGCATTTATGTCAATTGTTAATGGAAAGATTTCACTCATTCTAACAAGGATTTCATTCACGAGGTGTGGCTTTTTCAATATTTTGTTTTTGTATTTTGTTGGGCCCTTTGTTTGTGGGAAAGACAGTTTTGGGAATACAACACATGACAGTTGGGAGATGAAGCAACATAAATCAGTTAGAGAAATGACGAGCTAACTAAAAGTGAAACATTAGAGCGGAGAGCTGAAAAGTGCCATGCAAAAGTTGGACAAGTGGTTAGAAAAGTGGCAAGAACACCAGATGACTGCAGAAGAAGTAGGAAAGTACCAGAAGACTTGGGAATAAAGAACCCAAGAAGTTCGAAAGGGAGAATATATAAGAAAGGATCCAAGTAACTAAAAAGGGTTAAAAGGTTAAGTGTTGAGGTTATTATTGAACGATCGAGAACTACTGATTGTTACTATTTTTTGATGTTCTCATCGATCACATAAAAATCATTTTTACTTTTGTTAGCATATGGACTCAAGCCAGGTTTTAGTATTGTAATGGTCCTTGTAGAGAGTTCGATTACTAGTTCTGAATGACCGAGAATTTGGGATGGGTTCTGTGGGATTGTGTATTCATGCACAAGAAATTGTGAACATGAGTCTTGATGTATGATGTTTTCCAGAGAAATTAATATAAAGAAGTAGTTGGGCCCTATAAAATCTCCTATGTAACAAACTACTATGATATGTATGGGTTCTTGTTCATTTTTCACAAGTGTTACACATTATTTTCATCACCCTTATGACTGTTAATGATGTAAACCTATCTATTGCTTTCAGAGGGGTTAGTGGCCTGAATTCCTAAAGAAAGAAGGGAGAAGAACTTTCCCTGAGAGAAAAAGTTGTAATTTCCTTTGTAAAAACCCTATTTAGGAGGATTTCCACAGGTTGCTATATACACAGGGTGTGGAAATGCCTAATTTCCGCAGGTTGCACTATAGCTAGGTTGCGGAGTTTCCATAGGATGCACTCTAGCTAGAGTACAACGACCTCCTGTATGTGGGAAAAACAAGCATCTTCTTGATGCTTCTAGAAGGAGAAGCTTCTATGGTGAGGTGGCCTCTGAACGGTTTGGATCTTATTCGCTTTCATGATTTAGTAGGATCATCCTAACCTCCTTAACTTATCCTCTTCAGCTTATAAAAGGAGAGGAGCTCTCATGGAGAAAGTTAGTTGGTTTTGGAACTTGGATTTTGTATTTGGATTGAGCTTGGGAAATCTAGCGTGGTTATGGCTTTGAGCTTTGCTTTTTCAAGATAGATTGTGAGTAGCTATAATATCCATGGTCTCAGAATCCTTGGAGCAAGAAGTGTGTGGGAAGCAAGGAACTGTTGGAAGGAACCTAACAACGTCAAGGCATCTGGTTGTATCTTTCTTCCATATTATATAATATAGTGGCATGCTTCTTTCCCATAAAATCATTCTCATTTTATTGCATAAATCCTTGATCACATGCATAGGTTGTCATTGAATATACTATTGTTGCTTTCACTTTGGTTGGTTTGTGTTTCATTGCAGGATCAATATCACGAGAGCACCAGAGGGAAGCAGGAACAACAAAGATATAAGGAAGCAATCTCAAAGGTAATTCATCAATTCCTTCTTTGACACTTAGATCAATGATTGTAACTTAGGGAAAGCGTCATGTCCTATCCTGTTTTGTTCTAGATCTAAGTGGATCTAGGGAGATTAGTTTATGTCTGCATTTACCGATTTATCTGATAACAAAATTGGCGACTCAACCTATGGACTTCGTGCTGAATTTAAACCACTAGCTTCTTAAGCTGGGGGCTAAGTACCAACCATGCGAATTTGTGAACCATGCGTTGGGAAGTCACAAGCATAGTTTTCTATGGTTCAAGCTTGTGTAAAAATGAAACCACCTACCTCAAGCATAGTTTCCTTTGGCTCAAGGTTGTGTAAATATGAAATCAGGTCCGAGCATAGTTTCAGCTAGTTTTAAGCTTGTGTAAAAATAAAATCTATCCCAAGCATAGTTTTATTTTGTTTTAAAGCTTGCGTAAAAATGAGAACAATCCCAAGCTTAGTCTTTGTTCTTTCTCATGCTCGTAAATACATGAGAATAAGTTATCGATCTTAGTATTTTTTCTTTCTTGTGATCATAAATACATGAGAATAAGTTACTGAGCTTAGTCTTTGTTCTTCCTCACATCACTACTTTGAGCCTTCCAAGTCTCACAATTGGATTACTAGTATGGTTGTTTTCCACTCAGGTAATCCTGAATGAAGCTAGTGCTTCTGTTGTAAGATATTCTCCCCAAGAATATCAACCTCATGTTGATCCTTCACCTTCTTCACCAGTAAGATCTTCTTCACCTTCTCCACTTGCAAGGTCTTCTTCCATTTCATCTTCTTCACCGAGTGAAAGCTCTAAAGCTAGTAACTCAGTGGATAAGAAGAAGAAGAAACAAAAGAATAAGAAGAAGAAAAATAAACAAGGATCTAAAATTCCAACCACTGTTGGACGTGTTAGAAAGAAACCAGTTACTGTCGATCGTGCTGGGAGTGTTGATGATGTAAATATCATCCAAACAACCCGTAAATGCAGGTACCCTTGTAGGATTTGTAAGGGTATCCATCTTCCTAAGGATTTCCCTAGTCTATCCAAGGTTATAGAAGTATGGTCTATACACCCTCACCAACCCATGTCGTCAGCCTCTGAACAACATGTTGATGACCTCCTATCAACTAGTCATGATCCCGTTGGGAAGAAGAAAAGTAGAGTCAAGTTTCCTTGTACGTTATGTGGAGGGAGTCATCAAACTCACCTTTTCCCTCATATGGATGAAGCCTCTAAATTACTAGAAGACATGATTGTTTCACCACCTCAACTTTCAGTTTCTTATCGCAAGATTTCTCTCAACCCACCTGTAGTTGATGGAATTATCAATTTGGTTTCCCCGTCGATTAGTCCGGTTGATCAAATAGTCAATATAGTCACGTCCTTAGTTGAACCAATTGACCAAGTGGTTGCTCCAATCCCATCTTCGATCGATCCAACTCTCCCTTTAGAGAATGTAACCCAAGTGGTTGATCCGATCCTATCCTCAGTCGATCCCACTCTCCTGTTAGAGAGTGCAACCCAATCGGTCGATCCCTTTCCACCATTGACCCCATTCTCCCCTCGGAGAATGAAACCCAAGTGGTCGATCTGGTCTCATCATTGATCGATCCTACTCTTCCTCTAGAGAGTAAAACTGATGTTGCCCAAGTTTTTCTCATTGATACAGAATCTACCGTGCCGGGGGGCATTCCTCCTTCTCCTGTGGAATCTCCCCCAAGTAATGAAGCCATCCTTTTTAATTGGGGTGTGCTAACTAGACCTCGTATTCCCTCTCACATCCCTTTCCAGATTACAGTACAGGTTTGTAGTCGGGACGTTCCTCAGACACTGATAGATGAAGGTGCGTCCATTAGTATTTTTTCCTCTATTGCTTGGCAGGCTTTGGGTTGTCCTCAACTTGCGTCGGTTACGCAAAATCTGTTAGCTTTCAACAGAAGAACCAGTCAATCATTAGGGACCCTTCCTCCTTTTCCTGTAACCTTGGGAGGGAAAACTGTCTTTATTGATGTCATGGTAGTCCAAGACCCCTTGGATTTCTCTTTACTCCTTGGGCGGGATTATGTCTATACCATGAAAGCTATTGTGTCCACTCTTTTTTGTGTGATATATTTCCCTCACGATGGAAGAATTGTGACTATCGATCAACTTTCATTCATCGGTCCTGACTGGATTACCTCCCTAAATGGTTCTTATATGCAGACGATATCACCGCCACCACATGTTAATTATGTGGCATTGTCTCCCATGACTTCAACTTCTAATGATTTAGATCAAGTAGCTGACATGGTGATCTCTTTGATCAGGATTTTAGAGCCTGGTCTCTTTACCCCTATTGCGGCCCTCGACATGTGTTCCTTCCATAGTGTGTTTCTTCCATCGAGTGAAGATCTCTTGGAGGCCATGACCAAGTTTTGTCCCTTGACATGGTGTCCTTCCAGAGCACTGTCCTCTTGGAAGTTGTGATAGAGAAGAAGCCTTTAGCATGGTTTTTTGATTTCAATATCATTAAAAAATGAAACCAACTTTGAGCATGGTTTTCTGCTTTTAATCTCGTTAAAAAATGAAACCAGCTGCAAGGATAGTTTTCACGTCTCTGTAGCAACCTCATTAAAAAATGAAACCGAGCCTACAAGGATAGTTTTTGCATCTCTATGGAAACCTTGTTAAAAAATGAAATAGAGGTTACGAGCATAGTTCTTGATTCTATGTCAAGCTCGTTAAAAAATGAAACAACGGTCTAGGTATTACACCTAGAGTCTCGAGCATAGTTCTTATCCCATGTCAAGCTCGTCAAAAAAATGAAACAACTTCCCTTTCTCTATTTTGAGTCAAGTCCTTCATCTAGTATTTGAAGCTTCTTTTCATTCACCTTTGCAGTTGGATAAAATGAATCTTGGGGGGCATTTGCTTCCAGCCTCTGGACTTCATGCTGAGGTTGAGCCACTAGCTTCTTAAGCTGGGGGCTAAGTACCAACCATGTGTTGGGAAGTCACAAGCATAGCTTTCTATGGTTCAAGCTTGTGTAAAAATGAAACCACCCACCTCAAGCATAGTTTCCTCTAGTTCAAGCTTGTGTAAAAATGAAACCAGGTCCAAGCCTAGTTTTGCTTAGTTTTTAAGCTTATGTAAAAATAAAATCTATCCCAAGCATAGTTTTGTTTTGTTTTAAAGCTTGCGTAAAAATGAAAACAATCCTAAGCTTAGTCTTTGTTCTTTCTCATGCTCGTAAATACATGAGAATAAGTTACCGAGCTTAGTCTTTGTTCTTTCTCATGCTCATAAATAAATGAGAATGTAACTAAGTATACTTTTATCACTTTTTCGGACTCGTAAATGTTATACGAAAAATGAACCCACTGGAGTTCCCTTTAAGCTCTTTTTAGACTCTCTAAACATGAAAAGATTGTCGAGCAACCTTGTTCTTTTCATGCTTGTTAAAGTATTTGAAGAAAACGTTTGATGGGCGATAGTTTATCACTTTTTTGGTCTCATTAAACTAATTTACGAAAAATGAATTGAGAGAGTTCTCTTTAAGTGTTTTTCAGACTCTCTAAACATGAAAAACCCCTGAGTTTTCTTTCTTTGAACTCGTTAAAAAAAACATCGAAAGGCCCATATGGGACTGAACCACTCCTTCCTAGGGTTCGTTAAAAATACTCCAAAGGACTCATCCGAAGGATGAGCTTCCATTTTTAAGCATATGTTATCCTCCTCAAGCTTGCGTAAAAATAAAGAGGTACTCGCCAGAAATGGTGGGGAAAAAATTGGGAAAGAAATGTGTCTAAACCTATATTCCATGGAAGAGTCGCTTTTGAACATGACACCCTTTCACTCGCTTTGTTTCTAGGTTGGAAAATCCACTCGTCTCTTGATCATACTCCTTTACAAGATTACAATCTGGTCTGTGATCCCTATTGTTGAGTCAGTTTTTCCAAGACAGTTGTCGTGTTGTCAATATGTTCAAAGAGAAGTTCAACCCAAAAATCCTTCTATTGCGTCGGCCATTTCTGTAGTCCGTAAGCCTTCTATTGCGTCAATCATCCCTGAGTCAGTCTTATTGGTTACTCTCATCTACTTCAAATCTTGTTACCTATTTCGTGTCATTGATGGGGGATACATTAATGCCCTCCTGGACGAGTCTTTTCCTATCGACTTCAACTCATTATCCAGAAATTAGACTTAGAAACTAATTGGTACCTTCGAACATGCATGCTTCAATGACAGATTTATTCGCTTTTGACAGTGGGTTTTCATTATTGACCCCTAATTGTGAGATTCCACTAAGTGTTCGACTTCAGCTCATTAATTCACAACCGTTGGATTGTACTAGTGTACCTTGGGATTCATTGACATTAATGGTGATTTCTCTCGCACTTGTTAATGATATACACTAATGACCGGTAATCAAGTGGTTTCTACCATGTTTGACTTCAAAATATCTATTCACATGGTTAGATTCGTACTATAGAGTGATGGAGATGAAGACCCTAAATATTTTCTCAGGTTCAGGTTGCGTTGGAGTATATTCAGTTTGTACTGTTGCATAGATCCACTTTGTATGTCTCGTGGCTATGTTCAGATTTGAGTCATATTGGCATGGATCCACAATGTATGTTTGGTGGCCATGACCTATCTTACTTGACATGGATCTTTGCATGTCGAAATTTATTATTTGAGTCATTTGTATTCTGAGTATGGGAATGCCTACCTCGGTGATGATATATTATTGTACTGTATTTCCTTGTTTGTTGGTAGGTTTCCGACCAACTGTTCCTTGTTCCCTACACACACTTGACAAAGTATATCAACTATCACTCTGTTCTAACTTCATACTTTGGGGGGCTCTCTGTTACACATTATTTTCATCACCCTTATGATCATTAATGATGTAAACCTATTTGTTTCCTTATGAGGAGTCAGTGGCCTGAATTCCTAAAGAAAGAAGGGAGAAGAACTTTCCCTGAGAGAAAAAGTTGTATTTTCCTTTATAAAAACCCTATTTAGGAGGATTTCCGCAAGCTGCTATATACACAAGGTGCATAAATGCCTAATTTCTGCAGGTTGCACTATAGCTAGGTTGCAGAATTTCTGCAGGCTGCACTATAGCTAGGGTGCGGCGACCTCCTGTACATGGGAAAAACGAGCATCTTCTCGATTCTTCTAGAAGGAGAAGCTTCTATGGTGAGGTGGCCTCCGAACAGTTTGGATCTTACTCACTTTCATGATTTAGTGGGATCATTCTAACCTCCTTACCTTATCCTCTTCAACTTATAAAAGGAGAGGAGATCTCATAGAGAAAGCTAGTTGGTTTTGGATCTTGGCTTTTGTATTTGGATTGAGCTTGGGAAATCTAGCTTGGTTATGGATTTGAGCTTGGCTTTGAGCTTTGCTTTGTCAATATAGATTGTGAGTAGCTATCAGATCCATGGTCTCAGAATCCTTGGAGAAAGAAGTGTGTGGGAAGCAAGGAACTATTGGAAGGAACCTAACAACATCAAGGCATCTGGTTGTATCTTTCTTCCATATTATATAATACAGTGGCATGCTTCTTTCCCATAAAATAATTCTCATTTTATTTCATGAATCCTTGATCACATGAATAGGTTGTCATTGAATATACTCTTGCTTCTTTCACTTTGGTTGGTTTGTGTTTCATTGCAGGATCAATATCACAAGAGCACTGGAGCGAAGCAGGAACAAAAAAGATATAAGGAGGTGATCTCAAAGGTAAGTCATCAATTCCTTCTTTGACACTTAGATCAATGATTGTAACTTAGGGAAAGCGTCATGTCCTGTCCTATTTTGTTCTAGATCCAGGTGGATCTAGGGAGATTAGTTTATGTCCACATTTACCAATTTATCCTATAACAACATGTCTTCCTTTCGTGTCTCTTTAAGCATTTTATTTCTGGTTCTTCATAATGTGGAAGATCTACTATATACTTGTAATTAATGATATGTGTTCCTTGATGTTGCATTTTCTTGGTTCACTTACCACACACATGTCTCGACTACACTTCAGGTGAGATATTCTTCCCTTGAGGAAGGTTGAATATGTCAACATTACTAGATTACACTGGTACTCTTTGTTGGTAAGCCTCCAAGAACCCTGGTCTCAATTTTTTCACCAAAAAATGGCTTTGTTGTCGGGACCTAGTTTTGAAGTGAATTGTTAGAGTATGCCTCATCATATTTTTAAGTCTGACATTGAGAATTGGTGGGAAAGAAGGTGTAATGAGTTTATACAGAAAGAATTTGAGTTATGACACAAAAGATCGAGGGTTTTGAAGAGCATTGTATTTTATTCAGAACCTACAAGTGACCAGTACAAGATATTTTGGATCTGATTCCTTGAAGAAGTGTTTCAATGGTTAGACATGTTGCAAGAAGCATCGAAATATAAAGATCGAGTAGAGAGAAGCTATAATTGGATTGTTGAGTGTTTATCATCTCTTCACTGGTTAGATCATAAGATCTATAGGGTTGTGGATTTCTAGGTACAGACCACCTTGGAGGTATATATTATTGAATTTTACGTAGAGAACCACCAATATTTTTCAAAAGTAGAAGTTGTATTCAGAGAAGGATATTGAGGAAGATTGTTGTGGGAAATCCCCCTTTGGATCAAAATTTTTCTAGTGGAAGAGGGGATGTTACTTTTTCTAGTTTAAATTGCAGTGTAAACCCCTGCGCATGAGGGGTGGGTGATTCAGGAAAGAGTTCATGAGTTAGTCTACGAAATTTATTGAAGTATCGGGGGTCGTCAAGAGAAGATCTCCAGAGATGAACAAGCTCAAAGGAGGTATGATGTGATAAAAAGAGGTGGTGAAAACATATGAGAAAATTGATGAAGAGGCCTGATCAGTCACAGAAGGAGATCAAATCCGAGAGTAGTTATAGAAGAGAGTTAGAGAAGTTACGGGAGTTGCAGACATGCGAAAGGATAGCCAACTGATGGTTGCAGATGATATTTGGAGAGAGAGGTGAAAGTTTTGGAGGAAGCAGATGAGAGGAAGGAAATTTGAAAGAAAGAATAAGGATAGGTTCCACCCCTGAAAAAGAAGACTCATCCAGAACCCCTGAAGAAGTTGTGGGAGAATTAGATCTTGTGACGCTGGAAGATGTTGAATCACATCACAAAACTGATATTGTGCTACATACTCATGCAACCCCCCAATTTAAAGAATTCCATTCCAAAGGAAAAGGAACCATCTCTGAATCATCCAGTCCCTCAGTGCTATCTACAAGTTCGATAAATTCTATACTAAATTATTTAGTAGTTTCTATCATTTATAATCCTTATAGTTTCGCAAGTTCAAGTAGTAGTAGTAGAAGAAGTGGGACAATGTTTTTAGTCATATTTCAACTAGGACCCTCAGGGTTCATTTTGATAGTATCTCCAAGTTCTTTGATGACAATTTAACATGCAGAATCCCTCACCCGATACCTAGAGTTTTGGGGTAAAGGGGATGATGATGTTGAACAACACTAGTTTCTATGTGAAGCCATCTAGAGGTATCGTGGAAATCTATATGAAAACAAACTGGTTGAGTTTTATACCACCTTGAGAGGTCGAGATTTAAAGTGGTACATGAAGTCTAATTAGCCAGGGAATAATCAAGGACATGCTTTCACTCTCGCTTGGGTAAAACAAAGGTTTATAGCAGAATTCCACTTACCACAGTTAGAGAAACTGACTCTCTCTAAGTTATGGGAGATCAAAAAGAGAGACGATGAACCCACATGGGAATATGATGAAAGGTTTAAGGATGCGATAGGGAAATTGACAAAATCCATCCACGAAGACCACCAATGATAATGGTTTATACATGGGCTATTACCATTGTCCTGAATTCCTTTCACTCAAAAAAGAATAGCTACCTTGAGAGAATCATTGGAGTAGGCCATGAAGATAGAGGCTATGGAAGGATACCCTGGAATCTTGTGGGTGATGAGACCACCTGAAGATCACAATATTGCATAGTTACAAGGCCAAATATCCACATTAATATAGAAGATTCAGGATTTGGCCCTGTGTAAATTAGTTCGATTGTAGGTATGGTGCGTTGCTTGTTATACATAAGGTCATACAAAAACAAAGTCTCTGAGAGTAAGGGGTGCAGGACCCCCTACTAATCCTATGGAAATCTTTCCAATAGGACCATCGAGAGGAGTCATGCAATTTGCATCTACAATGTCATTTCACGGGCTTGTACAATATCACGCTTTCTCGAATCATCAAGGAGGCCATAATAATGAGTATTGTGAGATTTTCATAAGTCATGGACATTCTCCAAGGCATTTCCTGGTTTTCCAAAAATATACCTCTGCCATGAATACTACAAAGCAGTGTCACACTTTGGATGCTCTTGTAGATAGATTGGATCTCTCTTCATTTGGTATTGACAAAGCTCCAAAAGGGTTTGTGATGAACAAGTGCATCTCACAAGATATATTCCACTTACTAGAAGACCTTGGTGTGCACATTGCAGAAATAACACTCATACCACCGAGGATTTCCATGATTTGATCGCAAAATCGAAAGATTGTGCAAGACAAAGAGGAGACAATTTGATAAATTCTGAACCTAGAATTATTGTTAAAGAAAAAGAGCTCAATATTAAAATTATTACTAGAGGAGGAACAAGGATTGGTACTCATGTTGACAATCCTAATCAAAGTAAGATCCAATAGGAGGTACATGCAGATGCTAAGTAAAATATTGTAAGGGAGAAGGAGTTTTTCAAGAACATAGTGGAACTGTTCAAAAAAATGTATAATCCTGCAATTTCGACAATCGAAGAACCAAGTTTTGAGATTCAACCAACAATCACGGAAAATTATGTTGCATAGAAGGATACCTGAGGGAGATCACACAAGGATATTGACTTACGGTGCCAACTATTTTTCGACATTTTGGATGATGAACAACTCACTATGAAGTTGCGGATCAAGGTGATTTTAGGGGTTGAAGAGAGGCCAAAAGAGATGATTATTGCTAATATACCAGAGAGGAATACAAGTAGAGTTCATAGGAGGAAGAGGAGATATAGAAGAGAACTTAGACTAAATGCCAACATCGATGACTATGAGATTAGTGATGTCAAGTTAGATTTGGGCTCTGACATCAACATACTTCCAAAGAAGATTTGGGAAGAAATGGGCAAGCCCAATCTCATCTATTCACTTATTCAATTGTGGATGGAAAATCAATAATGCATCTATCCTATTGGGAGGATGCAAAATGTTGAAGTGGACTTGGTTGGTGTTAAAACAATGGAAGACTTCGAGGTCACAAAAATAACGGGGGAAAAGTATATGTACCCATCTTTATTGGGAATTGATCGAGCCTATGAAAATTACGTTGTCATAGATCTTAAGAAGGAAATTATGACCTTTGAAGTGGATGGAATGAAATTAACCCAACCTCTAGACCCATACCAAGGTCATTGATATACTGATCCAATAGATGAGAATATGGAACAAGATTTCCTGGATCAACTTTATACTCTGACTATAGGAAAATGAGCATACTACACTAACCCTACCACAAATGTATTAGTAAGTTGGGGAAGAATTTAGTCTGCAAGCGAAGATTCAAAGGAAATTTTGATAATTGGCAATAGGAAAGGTATGAAATTTTTTTAAGGCATTCCACAACTATTAGAGCAACTAGGTGGATTGCGACAAAGATTAGAGAACACCATGTTTATGCTGACACTTCAGGTTTACACAGTTTTCTCATTGATTTGGAGGATAAGGGCATGGCAGAGCAAATAATTCAAGTACTTGATATCACATTAAGATCATCTCTAGCTAGGTGGTGGGTGACTCACAAGGGAGCTTTGACTTCTTGGAATGAGGTCAAAATTGCCATTTAGTACCGCTTTATCCTTCCTTCGTAGGTCAACCAATCGAGTAAGGATCATAAGCTGAAGCATCAAATATCAACTCTAAATTCGTACGATGGGTCTTCCAATCTGTCAGGGTCCTAACCCACACATAGGTAGAACACTATATTCAGATGTAATAAAGATCAATATTAATAAGGCATTTCAATAAAATAGAATAAGGCGGATGTTAGAAGACCTAATAGAAGCTTCCGCTTCTAGAAGAATCTTCCTCTAGATGCTTCTTTTTAGTATAAATAGGAGTCGAGGGTATGAGAACCCTAGCTTGGATATTATTGTAATAGAG
>JZKD02S1942935.1:53776-68434 GCA_000966675.3 Picea glauca
CTTGGATATTATTGTAATAGAGCTCTTCTCAACTGGAGGTTTCCCCCTCGAAGAGGCCTGTGAACATTGCTTTCAGATTCAAAGTGTTATTTATGTTGTTATTCTTATATCATTTTAGTGTTATTGTAGTGAATGTTCTGGTTATATTGTTGTTATTCTATCGTTACTAGCATTTTATTTCAGTTCTGCATACATTTTATATATGGTATATTACAAGTGGTATCAGAGCACTTTCCTTGGTAGAAAGTGTGGGTTAATTTTTTTTTAGGGTAGAGACGTATTCCGACGTCTTTAAGCCACAAAGATCTGTCGTTACGTGCATAAACCCACGGTTGAGGGATTCATACATGCAAGAAATACAAGTGGTACTTAAGCGCACATCTGTTGGCCACCCTTGTAACCCCTGTTGGTACCCCTTCGAGTGGTAGCGCATCAGACATCACCTATGTATGGATTGGCCTAGATTACCTGAATCTCTCTTTAGATAAACCGATCGGCCACCAAACTACTATAGTGTCATCGAGAACAACACTCGGGAATATACTCTCTAGTACCTGGGTAGTTCGGTAGTACGACTAAGGGTACGATCTATCCTCCTTAGTTAGTACCCTGAGATATTGGGTCGAGTACTACTGTTGGACCCTGCACGTATATCAAAGAGCTATAGCACAGGGAAAACCCTTGTCTGTAGAACCCTTGAATACCTAACCCTTGGGGGACAGAAAAATAAACAAATTAAAATAGACAAGATCTATTGTCGCACAATTGTGTTTGGGTTGCCAAGTAAATAAGCATTTCTTTCTAGTTAAGCATTTGGGCATTTCCTCTCTGTCGTATTCTTCAGACTGGAGTAAAGTCTGGAAAAATTTTCACCATTATTTGAGACCTATTCATTGGATTCATCTCTTCGCCCTTATTATATTCATCCATATCATTTTTTCGGCCAAAATTGTTTACCCTGCTCGCCCCTTTTCAGTTTCCTCATCCTCATGGCCCATACTCGTAGCCAAGACTTGGAAGATCGCTTCAACACCTTGCAATCTGGTCAATTGAGACCCAACAAGAAGTGAAACAACTCAGTGCCAATGTTGTTGCCATCAATACAACCATGTAGTCTTCAATGGGGGAAATCAAACAAGACCTCACAACCCAGCTTGAATCAGTCTTTTTGGCACTCTTCACCAAACTACATATCCCTACAAATAACCCTTCCTCTTCCTCACCTCCACATACTGAAGGTGACCATTCCTCTAATTCCCATACCTTGCAGAACCATCACTTTCAACATGAACTACGCCTTTCGTGGGTGGATGTGACCAAATTTGATGGCTCAGACCCCACTGGTTGGGTAACCCAAATGGAACATTACTTCTCTTTATACAACATTACAGATAACTTGGCCAAAATCCGGTATGGTGTTCTCCACCTAAATCAAGAACGTTGGCAATGGTGGCAATGGATAAAAACTTCTCGTCAAGGGTATATTGCTTGGACACACTTTGTGGTAGAGATTTATGAATGCTTTGACACTGACACCAACCATTTGGGCCATTTGACAAAGATGAAACAATTAGGAACAATGGAAGACTTTATAGATGCCTTTGAGCACTTGGATTTTAGAACAGAGGGCATGTCTGATGCCTTTTTTTGAGAGTGTTTTACCAGCAGCCTCAAAGATGAAATTTGGGCCCATGTCCTCATGGCTCGGCTTGAGAGTTGGGTGGAGGCTACCAAAAGAGATAAAGAAGAACAACAGGTTGTATCTGCTCAAAACCGCAAACCCTTCTTTATCCCTCGCCCTAAACTAGTAAATCCCACTACTCCCTCTGCTCCACTAAAGATCCAAAAATTGACCAGGGCTGAAATGGATGAATGCCAACTCAAAGGCCTTTGTTAAAACTGTGATGACAAATATTTTTTGGGCCACAAGTGTAAAGAAAAAAATGTTTTTATGGCCTTATCTGAGGAGATTTCGGAAGAAGATGAAGAAACTCCCTCTGTGTCTGAGTCACCTGAATCCACTGACATAACCTCTCCATCAAACCCTCCCGAAGTACAACCGATCATTTCCCTCAATGCTCTCACTGGATTCTCCACTCCCCAAACCCTTAAGCTAATCGGTTACATCAAGCATCGGAAGGTCATCATTTTGGTTGATAGTGGCAACACCTATAATTTTATTCATCGCCGCATTTCCCAAGAAACTCATTGCTACATCCATGGCGTCAATAATTTCCAAATCATGATTGCCAATGGTGGTTCCATGAAATGTGGAGGGCATTGTGAAAATGTGCGTCTCCAAATTGGTGACTACCACCTGAAANCTCTGCTCCACTAAAGATCCAAAAATTGACCAGGGCTGAAATGGATGAACGCCAACTCAAAGGCCTTTGTTATAACTATGATGACAAATATTTCCCAGGCCACAAGTGTAAAGAACAAAATATTTTTATGGCCTTATCCAAGGAGATTTTGGAGGAAGATGAAGAAACTCCCTCTGTGTTTGAGTCACCTGAATCCATTGACATAACCTCTCCATTAGACCCTCCCAAAGTAGAACTGGTCATTTCCCTTAATGCTCTCACTAGCTTCTCCGCTCCCCAAAACCTCAAGCGAATCAGTTACATCAAGCATCAGAAGGTCATCATTTTGGTTGATAGTGGAAACACCTATAATTTTATTCATTGTCGCATTTCCCAAGAAACTCATTGCTACATCCATAGCGTCAATAATTTCCAAATCATGATTGCCAATGGTGGTTCCATGAAATGTGGAGGGCGTTGTGAAAATGTGTGTCTCCAAATTGGTGACTACCACCTAAAATCCCATATGTTTTCTATCAACATGGGAGGTTGTGACATTGTGTTGGGTGCAGACTGGCTAAGGAGTTTGGGTCCCATTCTCATGGATTTTAAATACTTAACCATGAAATTCGACCAGGAGGTCCACCAATGTAAGTTCCAAGGCATCACCACCGATTCACCTGAGATTCTTAGTTCCCATCACATGGAAAAGCTGCTCAAAAAGGGTCATTCTTGTGTTATCGCCCAACTCCATGCCATACAAGCAACAGATACACCCTTAGTACCGCAAGACCTCCAAGCCATCCTTTCTAAACATCAATTGGTATTTTCCACTCCCCAAGGCCTCCCTCCTTCCCATGGTGTTCATGATCATTCCATTCCCCTTTTACCTAGAAGCCTTCCTCCCAATATCCGTCTGTATCGTCACCCCTTTTCCCAAAAAAATGAAAATGAGAAAATGGTCCAGGAACTCCTTAATCCAGACGTTATCCGCCCTAGTACGAGCCCCTACTCATCTCCTGTGGTCATGGTCCTGAAGAAAGAAGGTTCTTTTCAAATGTGTCCTAACTTTTGTGCCCTCAACAAGCTTACCATCAAAGACAAATTCCCCATTCCTGTCATTGATGACCTCCTGGATGAATTGAGTGGCACCCAATTCTTCACTAAACTGGATCTCCATTCAGGCTACCACCAGATATGTATGAAAGAGGCATACATTCCCAAGACTGCCTTTAGAATTCATGAGGGCCACTATGAGTTTTTGGTCATGCCCTTTGGCTTGTGTAATGCCCCCTCCACCTTCCAAAACCTCGTGAATCATGTATTTCATCCTTTTCTTCGCCATTTTGTCTTAGTTTTCTTCGATGATATCCTCATCTATATCAAAACTTGGACATACCATCTTGCTCATGTGGATTGAGTTCTCCATCTACTCTCTTAGCACCAACTTTTCCTGAAACAGTCTAAATGTGATTTTGGCACCTCATAAGTAGAATACTTGGGTCATCTGGTTGGCAAAGATGGCGTCAGGGTGGATCCTAAAAAGATTGAAGCTATGCAAGACTGGCCTCACCCAAAGACTCTTAAGAGCTTGCATGGATTTCTAGGCTTAACAGGGTATTATCGCAAGTTTGTTAAGAATTATGGGAAGATTGCAACACCTCTCACTACTCTCCTAAAAAAGAACTCTTTCACTTGGACTCCAACCACTGCTCAAGATTTTCAGACCTTGAATATGGCCATGTGCACCACTCTAGTCCTCTCCCTTCCCGATTTCACAAAGACCTTTGTGTTGGAATGTGATTCCCTAGGGAAAGGAATTGGTGTTGTCCTTATGCAAGAGGGTCGACCTTTGGCCTTTACCAGGATGCAACTATCTGAAAGAAATCTGGGCAAATCAATCTATGAAAAGGAAATGTTGGCTATTCTGCATGTCGTGGATCTATGGCATCCTTATCTATTGGGGTAATGTTTCCAAATTAAGACAGACCATCAGAGCCTCAAGTATTTTTTGGAACAACGCATTTCCTCCCCAGAACAACAAAAATGGGTGACTAAGTGCTCTGGATATGATTATGAGATCATTTATAAGAAAGGAAAAGACAATGTGGTTGTGGATGCACTTTCCCAAAAATATGAAGATGAAGGATCCCTTTTTTCTCTTTCATTCATTGTATAAGATTGGCTCCAAGCCGTTCGCCAGGAATGGCTACAAGATCCCAAAAATTCGCAGTTGATCCACCAATTGCATTCAAAGGCTCCAACTTCCCCAGGGTACTCTTGGCTCCATGAGGAACTTCGATACAAAGGTCATTTGTATTTAAGTAAACAATCAAAGATTAAATCCATGATACTTTATGAGCTTCATGCTACACCCATAGTAGGGCACTCTGGGTTCACCAAAACCTATGACAGGGTCAAATGTTCCTTTTTCTGGGATGGTATGAAACAGGATATTCGTAATTTTGTAGCTAAATGTGATGTGTTTCAACGCAACAAGGGATAAATAGTCAAATCACCGGGCACACTACAATCGCTCCCGATTCCACCTACTATTTGGAAGGATATCTCTATGGATTTTATTACTGGCTTACCCAAATCGGGAAATAAATCCATCATCAGGGTGGTTGTTGATCGCCTTTCCAAGTATGCTCATTTCTGTGCCCTTCAACACCCGTTTACAGCATCCACGATGGCTCAAATCTTCATGGATCAGGTCTTCAAGCTTCATGGCATGCCGCACTCTATTGTTTCTGATCGCGACCCAAATTTTACAAGAAATTTTTGGCAAGAACGGTTCAAGATACAAGGCACTGAATTGCATCTCAGCACAAATTATCATCTCTAGACTAATGGCCAAACGAAAGTTGTCAATATGTGTTTGGAAACATATTTTAGGTGTTTTGCCTTGGAAAAGAAAAATTAGTGGGCTCAATGGTTACCCCTAGTTGAATGTTGGTACAACACTTCATACCATACAACTACAGACATGACTCGTTTTGAAGCGGTATATGGACATAAGCCACCTTCAGTTCTCTCATACTTACCGGGTACGGCGGTTGACCTAACACTTACAGCTAGAGAGGCTATTCTTCGTGCCCTCAAAGAGAATTTGGTTATGGCACAAAATCGCATGAAGCAACAAGCAGATCAAGGTCGCTTTGAACGTCAATTTGCAGCAGGGGATCAGGTGTTTCTTCAACTGCAACCTTACAAGCAAACTTCCCTCAAGGACGATGCTAGCTTCCAAATTTTATGGTCCTTATACCATACTCAAGCACATGGGACAAGTCACCTATCAGTTATCTTTGCCCAACAATTCGAAGCTACATCCTGTTTTTCATGTTTCATGCTTAAAGAAGGTGATTGGAGCTAAGTGCCAAATTCAAACCAACCTTCTAGAGTTAGCTGAAGAAGGATCCATTTGGCTACATCCAGAAGGAATTTTGGACTAGCGTGAGCGTTGCCTACATCAAAGAACCATCAATAAAGTGCTAGTACAATGGACACATACAACTCCAACATACGCCACTTGGGAACCAACTACCATTCTGCAACAATTTCCTCATCTCAAGCCTTGAGGGCAAGGCTGTTTTTAAGGGGGTGGACATATTAGGGTCCTAACCCGCACATAGGTAGAACAATATATTCGGATGTAATGAAGGTCAATATTAATAAGGCCTTTCAATAAAATGGAATAAGACAGATGTAAGAAGACCTAATAGAAGATTTCGCTTCTAGAAGGATCTTCCTCTAGATGTTTCTTTTTAGTATAAATAGGAGTCGAGGGTATGAGAACCCTAGCTTGGATATTATTGTANGATTGAAGCTATGCAAGACTGGCCTCACCCAAAGACTCTTAAGAGCTTGCATGGATTTCTAGGCTTAACAGGGTATTATCGCAAGTTTGTTAAAAATTATGGGAAGATTGCAACACCTCTCACTGCTCTTCTAAAAAAGAACTATTTCACTTGGACTCCAGCGGCTGCTCAAGATTTTCATACCTTGAAGATGGCCATGTGCACCACTCTATTCCTCGCCCTTCCCATTTTCACAAATACCTTTGTGTTGGAATGTGATGCCCCAGGGAAAGGAATTGGTGTTGTCCTTATGCAAGAGGGTCGACCTTTGGCCTTTACCAGGATGCAACTATCTGAAAGAAATCTGGGCAAATCCATCTATGAAAAGGAAATGTTGGCTATTCTGCATGCCATGGATCTGTGGCATCCTTATCTATTGGGGCAATGTTTCCAAATTAAGACAGACCATCAAAGCCTCAAGTATTTTTTGGAACAATGCATTTCCTCCCCAGAACAACAGAAATGGGTGACTAAGCGCTTTGGATATGATTATGAGATCATTTATAAGAAAGGAAAAGACAATGTGGTTGCGGATGCACTTTCCCTAGAATATGAAGACAAAGGATCCCTTTTTTCTCTTTCATTCATTGTACTAGATTGGCTCCAAGCCATTCGCCAGGAATGGCTACAAGATCCCAAAAATTCATAGTTGATCAACCAATTGCAGTCCAAGGATCCAGCTTCCCCAAGGTACTCTTGGCTCCATGAGGAACTTCGATACAAAGGTTGTTTGTATTTAAGTAAACAATCAAAGATTAAATCCACGATACTTTCTGAGCTTCATGCTACACCCACAGCAGGGCACTCTGGGTTCACCAAAACCTATGACAGGGTCAAATGTTCCTTTTTCTGGGATGGTATGAAACAGGACATTCGTAATTTTGTAGCTAAATGTGATGTGTGTCAACGCAACAAGGGAGAAACAGTCAAATCACCGGGCACACTACAATCGCTCCCAATTCCACCTGCTATTTGGAAGGATATCTCTATGGATTTTATTACCGGCTTACCCAAATTGGGAAATAAATCCATCATCAGGGTGGTTGTTGATCGCCTTTCCAAGTATGCTCATTTCTGCGCCCTTCAACACCCATTTACAGCATCCATGGTGGCTCAAATCTTCATGGATCGGGTCTTCAAGATTCATGGCATGCCGCACTCTATTGTTTCTGATCACGACCCAACTTTCACAAGCAATTTTTGGCAAGAATGGTTCAAGATACAAGGCATCGAATTGCATCTCAGCACAACTTATCATCCCCAGACTAATGGCCAAATGAAAGTTGTCAATAAGTGTTTGGAAACATATTTGAGGTGTTTTACCTCAGAAAAGAAAAATCAGTGGGCTCAATGGTTACCCCTAGCTGAATGGTGGTACAACACTTCATACCATACAACTACAGGCATGAATCCTTTTGAAGCGGTATATGGACATAAGCCACCTTCAGTTCTCTCATACTTACCAGGTGCAGCGGTTGGCCTAACACTTACAGCTATAGAGGCTATTCTCCGTGCCCTCAAAGAGAATTTGGTTATGGCACAAAATCGCATGAAGCAACAAGCAAATCAAGGTCGCTTTGAACGTCAATTTGCAACAGGGGATCAGGTGTTTCTTCGACTACAACTTTACAAGAAAACTTCCCTCAAGGTCGATCATTGTCAGAAGCTAGCTCCCAAATTTTATGGTCCTTATACCATACTCAAGCGCGTGGGACAAGTCGCCTATCAATTAGCTTTGCCCAACAATTCGAAGCTACATCTTGTTTTTCATGTTTCATGCTTAAAGAAGGTGATTAGAGCTAAGTGCCAAATTCAAACCAACCTTCCAAAGTTAGCTGAAAAATGATCCATTTGGCTACAGCCAGAAGCATTTTTGGACTAGTGTGAGTGTCGCCTACATCAGAGAACCATCAAGAAAGCGCTAGTACAATGGAAAGATACAACTCCAGCATACACCACTTGGGAACCAGCTACCATTCTACAACAATTTCCTCATCTCAAGCCTTGAGGGAAAGGCTATTTTTAAGGGTGCGGACATGTTAGGGTCCTAGCCCGCACATAGGTAGAACAATATATTCGGATGTAATAAAGGTCAATATTAATAAGGCCTTTCAATAAAATAGAATAAGGCGGATGTAAGAAGACNGTATTGGAAGCTGTGCAACTGCCTTCTAAATTTTGGGTACATTAGTTTATTCATTCTTTGGGATGAATTCCAAATTCTTGGTATGGGCATGAAGAAACTAGAAGACAAATCATTTACTGGGAAATACTTCAAATCCAATTATGTCATGATTTCTGATTTTCAGGTAAGTCTCCTGAAATCACCTTAGTGTTGCAACAAATAAAAAAAGTGTTATTTACTGATGAATTTAAGCCCATAAATCTACCTAACGTTTTTCTTAAACATGATAAATATCTACTTAATCATAGCCTTTATCCATCCCTTGCACAAATACCCATGGCCTTTAGCAAGGTTGATAAAGACCCCAAAGATATCAAAGACCTAGAGGACCTTACACATTTGAAATTTAAAGAATCCGAAGGCATTGGAGTTGTTCGAGACACTATGTTGAACGATGTCAGAAGTTCCTATTCCAAACCCCTAAAGTTGTGAAAAATAAACATAGGGAGTGAGGAGCATCCAAAGATGGAATCCATAGGAGACTAATGGGATGAACAGACTGTGACCGAGATAGAAGAGCTATTGTGGGAATATGAGTGTCTATTCCCTAAAATATTTTCAGAATTGAAAGAGACTAAAGGAGATTTAGGGGAGATGAAGATAGAGATAAATCTTGACTCAAAACTGGTCAAACATAGGCCCTATCGCCCGAATCCTAGAGTCAAAGAGAAGGTGAAGAAGGAGATTGACAAAATGTTAGCAGCTAGGCTAATTTTTCCACTGGATGAGGTTGAGTGGATCAACCCTATTGTAATACATAGTAAGAAGGGTACTGACGATATCAAAGTCTGCGTGCATTACATGGGTTTAAAATCAACTTGTGTATATGACCCTTTTCCTACTCCCTTTAGTGATGAAGTCCTTGATCAAATAGTGGGTTATGAAGCCTATTATCCTATAGATGGGTTTTCTTGGTATCACTAGGTTAGAATTGCAGAAGAGGATAAGAAAAATACTACTTTCACTATCGAATGGGGATCATTTTCCTATAATGTTATGCCCTTTTGGATAAAAAATGCCCCAACGGTGTTATCTCGGATAACGATTGTGACATTCCATGACTTCATTCATAAGTTTCTCAAGGTATATATGGATTATTGGCCATATAAAACCTATTAAATAAGAAACTAGGTCTATTATGGCTTATGTTTGATCCTTGTAGACAACTACAAATTTCCCTAAACCTGAAAAAGTGTTTTTTGTGTACCATTTGGGAATCTGCTAGGACGTATAGTATGTAGGGAAGAACTATTGGTGGATCCAACAAAACTTGATGTGATTATGAATATGCCTCCTACAACTACCGAACAATTGTGGTCAATGTTGGGTTACACAGGATACTATTGCAAGTTTATCAGAAGTTACACAAGCATAGTTGACCCTTGGAAAAGTTGCTGAAGATATCCGAGGCTTTTAGTTGGACACCAAAATGCAATCAAGCCTTTGATAACCTCAAATAAAGTTTAAGTATTGCTCATATCCTCATCTATCCAAATTGGCAAGTATAATTCCATGTGCACACTGGTGCTTCTGGCATTGTTATGGGGGCTATCCTTGTGCAACCTAGTGAAGGAAACTTGGATCATCCTGTCTACTTTACCAACGGGAAGCTTTCTCAGGCCAAACAAAACTACACTACAACTAAAAGGGAAGGTTTGGAAATGATTTATGCTTTGCAAAATTTTAGACATTATCTACTAGGAAGTCACTTTAAATTCTTTACTGATCATTCTACTTTGAAATATCTTTTTAATAAGCCTGTGTTAGGAGGAAGAATTTGCAGATGGTTGTTGTTGTTTTAGGAGTCTTATTTTTAGGTCATTATTAAGCTAGGAAAATTAAATGTGGGTCCAGACCATTTGTCTAGACTAGAGTAAGGAGAGAGTGGTAGAGATATAGATGATCAACACCAAGATGTAGATTTTTTCAAAGTTGAAGCTATTACTGATTACTTGTCTAACATTGCATTATTTTTTAGCATGGGTGCTTGTCCTAAAGGCTATTTCGCAACTCAAAAGAGACACCTTCTGGTTCGTGCAATAGACTATCCGTTAATTACATGTCAAATTTACATGTTGGGATTGGACAATATCCTCAGACAATGTGTACTTGACCATGAAACAACTGCTATTTTGTGGGAGTGTCACACTGGAGTTGCGGGAGGACATGTAGGCGGAAAGGAAACTGCCCAAAAGATATTCCAGGCAGGATTATGGTGGCCAACAAGGTTCAAGGATTCCAAATATTACACTAGAACATGTGATGTTTGTCAATGAATTGGTAAGCCATCAAACAAAGATGAGTTACCTTTACATCTTGTCTGAGCACTGCAAGCCTTTGAAAAGTGGTATGTTGATTTCATTGGTCCGATAAATCCTCTTGCAAAGCATTCAAAGGCAGGATATATTATTACCACAACAAATTACTTGAATCATTGGGTTGAGTCCGAAGCTGTTCATGATTTCTCTATAGACATAGAAACACAATGAGAATATAATTACCAGGTTTGCTTGTCCTTAGAGTTTGACCAGTGATCAAGGAGACCACTTTATTGGTGAGACTATCTCCACCCTCACAAGAGAGTTTTTGATTGGACACCATAAGAGAAGTATGTACCATCCACAAGTTAATGGAACAATATAAGCATTCAACAAGATCTTAGAGAGGGGCTTAACTAAAGTATGTTTCCAAATCGTGGTGATTGGGATGGGAGAGTTCCAACTATGTTATGGGATTACCGAACAACTACAAATAATATACACAGGTATACTCTATTTCACTTGGTATATTGAAGAGAAGCGGTAGTGCCAACTGAGTTTATAACTCCAAGTTTATTTATTGCATAGTCTACTAAGATGACATACAATGAATCAATCACAACACGAATTGCAGAACTAACAAAACTTGAAGAAGGTATATTCTTAGCGGATTTTCATCATATGGTGAAAATGATAGGAAAAAGGCTTGGCATGACATGTATATTAAAACTAAGTCATTCGCAGAAGATGATCAAGTCCTGTTATACGACATCAAGTATACAAAACATCTGAGGAAATTACAAATGCATTGGATAGGACCTTTTATAGTTGCAGATATTCATGAATTCAATGTTTTTAGGATCATACAACTTGATAAGATTCTTCTTCCAGGATGGTTGAATGACGCACGCATGAAGCCCTACATTTATGTTTGATGTGAGGAATTACACACAACTCCTATTACCGGGAGTGAATGCAGTAGATAATATTTCAATTGTTTTGTTGTTTATCTTTCTTGTCAATAAAATGATGACATGTCCAACTGTCACTTGTTGTAGAGTCTAGCTATCATTGCCAACTTGTCCAATGCGGAAATCACCTTTGTGTTCAGGGAGGTCTAAATCAAATCCGTGCGTATTTAGTAATTTTTGAGTTTGAAATTCATGCTCTGTCTCTATCACGTTGTTTGTTAAGACCATTAGTACCTTTTTCTCTCTTGTCCTCTCGTTGCTAGTTAAAGTCATTTAAGTCCCAAGAAATTTCATTACCTTTTTCTTTACCGGTGGGGTCATTAAATGTTCTAGGTACTACGTCCAATCAATGTCCACTCATTATCCATGCTTTCTATTACCCAAATTGCCCCATAGATTTTGGTGTGTTCCACTCGTCGTAGAACAAGGTTGAGCATTATGATAACTTATGGCAGCAAGTTATGCAATTTGTCCCAGAGTTGGGCCCTTCATTTGAAGGAAGATCAAGCAAGGGGGAAGAGAGTTGACTCAGGATGAATCAATGGTTGTGGTTAGGGTCTGTTGGGCCCTTCGTTTGTTGGAAAGCCAAATTTTTTGGAATACAAAACATGCCAACTGGGAGATGAAGCAACAAAAATAAGTTAGAGAAATGACGAGCTAACTAAAAGTGAAACATTCAGGTGGAGAGACAAAAAGTGCCATGCACCAGCTGAACAAGTGGTTATAAAAGTGGTAAGAACACCGAATGACAGTGGAAGAAATGGGAAGTACCATAAGACTTGGGAATAATGAACACAAGAAGTCGACAAAGGAAAATATATAAGAAATGAGCCATGTAATGGAAAAGGGTTAAAAGGTTAAGTGTTGAGGTTATTACTGAGCGATCAAGAACTATTGATTGTTACTAGATTTTGATGTTCTCATTGATCACAAAAAGATTGTTGTTACTTTTGTTAGCATATGACCTCGAGCTAGGTGTTGGTATTGTAATGTTCCTTGTGGAGAGTTCTATTACTGGTTTTGAATGACCAAGAATCCGGTATGGGTTATGTGGTATTGTATATGCTTGCATAAGAAATTGTGAACTTGAGTCCTGATTTATGATGTTTTCTGGAACAATTAATATAAAGAAGTAGTTGGGCCCTATAAAATTTCTTGTGTATCAAACTACTATGATATGTATGTGTTCTTGTTTATGTTGCACAAGTCTTCCTTTCATGTCTCTTTAAGCATTTGATTTCTAGTTCTGCATAACATGGAAGATCTACTATATACTTGTAATTAATGATATGTTTTCCTTGATGTTGTGTTCTCTTGATTCACTTACCACACACATGTCTCGGTTGTGCTTTGGGTGAGACCGCCTTCCCTTGCGGAAGGTTGAATATGCCAACACTGTTAGACTACAATGATACTCTTTGTTGGTAAACCTTCGAGAACCCTGGTTTCGATTTTTTCACCAAAAACTTGTTTCTTTTGTGTTTCAATAGTTATTAAAGTCTTCCCAAGGCCAATAAATATAACAATGAGTTAGACATTGACTATCGCTATTAGTTTGTTCTTTGATTTTATTTTTTCCTCATATTCAATGTTCATCATAGGAAAATGTAAATAATACTTTTTATTGATATTAAATTAAATAAAACACTTTATTTATCTTGCATGCCATTGGATTAAAACTTTGAAGTCTTATTACTGGGGTGGAGACAATATTCTTGATAATATCACCATGCATTAAATCAATTTCTCATCTATTATTCAAATTCATGTCAGTTAATTAAATACATGTCAATGACTATGCTACCATGTAGTGCCTTTGGCTTTGCAAACCTACTTTGGTGGCATTCTCCACCACCTGGATCTATGTATTTGGTGATGCTTGGAAACATTCTCCACCACCATTCTCTAGCATCTTAGTTTTCCATCACCATTCTCAATTTGCAATCATATATTGAAAGTTCACTTTCTCTACTGATAATATAGTCACTTATCATATGTATATTTTTCAATTACAAGTGCAAAGTTTTCAATTACTAATGCAATGGCAATTAAATTTGCATGTCATGTTAGGCATGTTACCTTCTTCTTTTCCATACATATATATAATATTAGAATACAACTCCACTCTCAAAGTCATAGCGACCATTTTAAACCTGCAAAACAATTATAAATTCTATTACAATAACAATATTTCAATTATCCCCTTTACATTCAAAGTAAATCCTTGGAAATAGTTACTTTCATCCCATAGAAAAGGAGAGTTTGACACATAACCCTAAGAACCTAAGTTTCCTTTAATAGTGCTTCCTTGGACTATAGATAAAAATCTAAAAAAAACATCTTAAAAGTAAAACCCTAATACTTAGTTAAGTAGAAAGTCAAATTATTGTCCTTGTGGGTTGTTTCAAGCTAACGATGGAAATGCAAGCATGTTGATCCCATGGTCACTAATTATGATCACTAAATTTGACCCAACTATAACCTTGCAACAATAGTAATAGTAAGCTCCCTTTAACTTTAACTGTAGATATTAGATCATGAGACATTGTGGCATTGCAAGGTATTCTAGTAAATTACTTAGCTCTGTTCGCAAGTACCATTTCAACATCCTCCTTGTACCATGTTACTCGTTACCTAAGTAGGGGTTGGAGGCTGAGTTAAGCTTATATATAAGGCTTACATCCCTTAGCAATAAATGTTCATCGCTAGCTAGACATAAGATTTAATAGTTGATTATTATGCCTGTGTATTCATATTTTATTAAAGAAGAATTTTTAATTAATCGATAAAAAAGGAAAATAATGAAAGATAAAAGAATATTCAAAGAAGTGCGGCATCATGCTTTTATGAATGACTAAACTAAGGATCGACCTTCCTGGTTCCCTTTTCAAATTCTCAAAGCCTTTTTTAATTGTAATTGTAAATATGATGGGTAAAATTTTAAATGTTTAAAATCTATTACATGCATCCAAATAACTACAATATGACATTTTATAAGTGGCATTTCCTAATACAATCTCAAGAGTGATAGGATTTTTTTAATACAAAAGATAGTTGAACAAGATCTATGGCAGCTAAGCT
>JZKD02S1942946.1:28285-38309 GCA_000966675.3 Picea glauca
ATGTCACCATTAAAAATCGACCATAGGTTCCTACCCCTAAGAATGTCAATAAACTTGAACTTATATATTTTGTAGTTAGAACCATTCAATTTACAAATATTAACCAACTTGGAAGTCATTTTAATGATGTAAAACCAAAGCTGATATAGGAATACAAAATTTCTCATATATGATTGCAGAAATGGAATCTACATAAAAAATTAAACAACTTCAAAAAACTTTTCACTCAAAATAATGTTAATATGAGAAATGAGAAATATATGAGGTTTTTAGGTTATGAAAATGAGGATGAAACCTACCTTTTTGATAAAACTAAATATTTTGAAATATTGAATTTTTTTTATTTTTTTATTTTTTTCTGAAATTATTTGTAGCAATGTGTAGAAGGTAGAAAAATAAACCCAACAAAAAATATTGCACTACAAATGGACTTGTGAGTAAAAAACATTTCTCTTGCAAATTTACCTTTCGATTTTATTGTGCAAATCCCAACAAGTTGAGAAAAAATCCAGCTGGAAAATTCTAAATAGTCTAGTTGTCTAACTCCAATATCTCCACTTGCTAGTTGGTTGATGACTTCATTTGGTAGTGTGCATCTAGTTGAAAAATTCTAAATGATCTAGTTGTCAAAATCCATTTTTTCCACTTACTAGTTGGTTGATGACTTCATGTGGTAGTGTGCTCCATTAAAAGAAAATGTGTTAGTGTATTCAAACAACTGTTAAGATTATGTAGGATAATAATTATGTATTGGGATGGATACCTTATGTACCAGGTCATGTACCTAGTTTTCTCAATTGACATACCAACTAATTAAGAGATGGTGTTATCCCAATTTGTTATAAATATGGGTGAGATATCTCGTATTGTAACATAACAATTATATAGATTTATTCATTCTATTGGTGTTTTTTTCGTTCTCTATGTATGGAGACTATGCTTACTTATGATCTGATTTAAACCTGGGTTTTTACATGGTATTAGAGTGGGCCTTCTTTCCTTGATTTTTTTTTGTGTGAGAGTATTCATCTCCATTTGATTTTCTACCTATTTTTGGCATTGGATATCAATCCTTTTGGGTATGTTTAGTATGCCTCATTTTTTGGCTTTGGCCCTCATCTCTTGTTTCCATATTGCCAGATTGGAGATTTGGGCTAAGGTGCTCTATTTTGTAGGTTATTTTTACCACATTGGTGACTCAACCTTCCTTGTGGCCCTGGGTACCTGTATGTGATCTCTCTAATCACAAACTTTCTTGTGCATTGTCCTACTCTACAACATTGTGTTACCTCTCTTGCAAATTGAGCACCTCCTCCATACTCAGATGCATTTATGATCTATGAAATTATGGAATTGGATTTTATCGTGGCCACCAACTCTCTTCAGACAATTTTTTCTTTTAGAGCTACATTGTTTGCAACAACACATTCCATATTTGATCCTTAGCATCTTACAAGTGGCCTCCTTACTTAGAACTCATAATATTCTTGTGGCTATATTAGAAAGAGCCATTGCAGAAAATTGTGTTGGATCATGGTGTCTCTTGAAGAACCACTTCCACCTTTGGTTCACAGATCCATGGATGTTCCACACCTATGGCCTCTATAAATCCTAGATATGTTGAGAAATTATTTCTCTAGTTCATGGTGACCATTCTCTGATGGTGGAGTGCATGCAAATCAATGTGTTTTAGTTGATATGACAATGTTTTGTTGAGTGATTATAGGGTGGTGTGATCTTTGTGGCTCGGTTCTGGTTGTTAAAGGCTTAGGGCTCGAGACACTTTTTCTTTGGTATCAACACGTCCAAACATAACCGTGGATTGGCTCTTTGGTAGCCTCTCTCCACCATGATTTAGATCTATGTGCCATTTCTGCATTAGACCACAGGCTTGATAAGGTCATTTTTGTTCAGATCATAGGTGACCCTATGTTCTTTCACTAATGTTGCAACCTCATATTACATCTCATTCAAGGTATCTCCTTTATATTGGATCTGTCACAACCCCACATGATGCCTACCCGAATCTTGTGCTCATACACCTCCTGAGGGTGTGCGACACCATGACAGTTCTCATTTGGATGCTTGGAAACACTAAGGATTCTTTTCTCAGACTATGCCTTGTCATCTAGTCTAGAATACCCATACTGTGTTCTAGGCTACTAGCAAGTCACACTCCTACTATGTGAAACTCACTTGTATACTTATACAATCTTGTTAATAGTTTAACACTTAGTCATTAAAGCATACATCCATGAACATGTGAAACAAAGAGAACACTTGCGAAACAAACAAGAGACACATAAATATAGTGTCGGTGGCACAAGACGTGCCTAACACATGATTAAGTCTTATTATTGTGAAACAATTACAATATGAGCACTATCAGGTCTTTTTACAACTTGGGTAGAGTTGCATGATTCACTTCACCTCACCAGGACAATGGACACTCATACACAAATTCCTCACACCAAGAATCATCCATCGTAACAACTTTCACAACCTCTTTGGTGCACCCCAGACATGCGCCCACCACAGACTCACCATCTCTTCTATGTCACAAGACATCACATAAACCTACGGTTTTGTCTCATAACATGCCTCACCTAGACTTGCGACAATGCTTCCCCAAACTCCAAAGTCTCCCTACCTAATGCTAGACTCAATACAAATAATATCACCCAAACTCTGCCCATAAAATCACCTCAAGGAAGCACAAGTCCTCCTATGTGGAGTGACTTGGTTCCTTGAGGGAGCTCACCCATCATTTTCCAAATCCACCTTAGAAATTTGGTGTGGATATTTCTCTCGTCCTTGTGTCTTCTTGGTTGTGTGAACTTGTTATTTTATATGGATTCCAAACGTCACATTTGCGAACTATTGTGTCCTTGGGTGCGTTGAATCCCTTTGAAAAACAATGCACCCAAATGAACTGACACGCCTCTTCAGGGACTGACATGCCCATGAACCCATGCTCTCATCAACCTTCGCATCCATTGGGATCGACATGTCCCAACATTGGGTGTGCTCCTCATGATGATGTGCCCCAACCTCTTTGGTGTGCCCAACCTTGTGCGCTCCATGCTAAATTGACTCGTCTTCTAGCCCGACACACCCCTTCTCTTGGTTGATTCCACCCCATGCTTTGCCCCATGTTTTGGAAATCCCCTTGGCATGTTTGTGTGCCCAATGTGACCACTTTCCCAATTAGTGTGACTCTTGGGTGCCAGAGCAACCCCAAATTCTATCTCCTTGAGGACTTGGGTGAGGGTTCCCGCAACCTTCTAGTCGAGGACCTTACATCCTCCCCCACCTCAAGTCATTTCCATCCCTGAAAACATCCACAAAATATTTTATGTCCAAGTCTTCGTCTGAACTCAATCCCCCATCACAACTAATTATGTTTGAAACCCCAAGTTTCATGTCATCTGGAAACCTCAAATTCTGCCAAAGTGAAAACCCCAAATTTCCTTACTAAGTGGAAAACCGAAGTTTTCAAATCACACTACAATCATTTGTAATCTCATGCAACCACCTGCATTTCTCTCTACCTAATGTTATGTGTGACCAATATATCTTCTATGATGGAAGGAAATCTCCTCCCCAACTCTATCTGCAATGTCCAAGCTTCCACTATCCAACTGTGAAAATCACTCTCCATTCTGCTGCTGCTACAACCTCAACCACTACTACAACCTCAATTAAATATTCAAAAATTTCTAAGTGTTGAACTCTTGTGAAATTATTGTTTCACCCATACTTCAACCAAATCTATCATATCTCCGTACAATGATATAGCCTCAATCCTTGCACTGGTTGGGTAGCTATTCCAACCGTCGCGTCTAGTTCTTGAAGTGTGCATCTCTATGCCCGCACTTAGTTTTTTCTATCTGTATCTTTGCCACTGCATCAAACTCCAAAGACTAAGACAAGTATCCACCCTTGCCTCATTGCTTCCACATCCAATCTTCATCAAGGAGATCCTCCATAATGTCTAATGTTTGTACTTTGAACCTCTTGGCACGTCCGTGATTCTACCTCTTAGTCATGATCTCATGCACTAACTCTCCAAGTGTTGAACTATCATCTTTTCTCCTTAAGAATGCACAACATGTCCAAATCTTGGTCACTTCCTTCCACAATTTGGTCCATCCACACAACAACCTCAAACCAAGAAAAGAGCACCTCTCTCCTTGTTGTATTGTGAAGTCACTCCAAACCAAAGTCATCTGCGTCAATTTGACTTCACTTACCACCCCATGGAACAATTAACCAATATTCTATGACCACACACAGTTCACATCGCATCCAAGTCTGCAAAGATTCAAGGAAAATCATCGTGCATCTGCACGTCCAAAAAACTATTCTATTGTGACTTAAACTGCGATCAAGTCCACAAGAATGACTTCTTTGGACGAATTCTTGACATCTTCATCTACGTCTTCAGATATGAAATGTCTTGTTTGCACCAAGAACTGCACGTCTAGACTACCTTTTCCCCACTACTTCATCACCCGACCATGATTCTATGACTACCTCTCTATGCCTTGGAATGGTTAGGCTTTCCCCTCAACCATGCTACCCAAGACCAAAGAAACACCCATGTCCAACTAATCTCTTCATGTTGCAATTTGACTGTTTGCACAATCATCCAAAACAAGGAAAGTCCTCAACTCAACTCCTTCCTTCGAGTCACCCCTCCACAAATCAACATCTATGATGGTGTGGGCAACATGCCCACACTTTTTAAACGTTCCAACAAATTCTACAAAGTGCTACAAGAAGAATAAGTTACCTCAAAGAAATTCCATGCCTTAGGCACGTTTGAACCAATACTCCTGTCAAACTCAACCAACGACTCACTCTGGATCTCAGAGTCATCACACAATCATCCAAAAGTCATCAAGGTATGTTCCACCTCATCCAATGTCCCATACTAAAGGAGAGAGAACATTACCCAAGTCACTTGGTATATTCTCTTCCCATTCAGGTTGATTACCAATAATTCTTGGTTGAATTCTTCGTTGACTCCATCCATCTCCTAGAACAAAACTACCTTGCACATATGCAAGTGTCCAAACTATGGAACTTTCATCGCGGCTATCAATTCATCGCATGACCCAAAAAATCTGGTTAATGCACCAACACACTAAGGTACCTCATCCAAGAGTTAGGAAACTCCTCAAGTCACCTCCATAACTACATCCAAATATTCCTAAGTCCACCATAGGACTCGTCCAAGTACGTCACCCCAAGATCTCCACACATTCACCCAAGTCAAGGATTCTCAACTGCCACATGATTTCTTCAAATCTGCACCACTTGAGCCACCCTCAAGTCTTCTAGTTTTCACCACATAAATTGATTACACTTCAACCACCAAGTCATCTGACTTCCCTTCGAAGAACTCACTGCAACACTCAAGAAATGAAAGAAATCAAAACCAACCATACCTTTCCAATGACATTCTTGGTTTCACCCATGGTTTAAGTCTATTGTCCAGGGCTTCCACTCTCTCAAGCCACCAAATCTCTATATGAAATCCTCTCAATCACCATCCGTAGTTCCAAAAACTTGCATGGCACCTTCGTTATGATACAAGGCTAAGTCCATCCATCCACTTTAGAAATCCATCTAAGTCCCAAACTTTCCATGCAACTGGATGAACTCATCTCTACTGCGATGACATCTCCGTACATTTACTGCTTATGCTTCAAGGAACAATGCACAAAATGCCCAACTGCTAAGTCATATTGTTGTTAATTGACTTGTGTAACTCTATGAAGAGATACCTCATCTGAAGGATGTGGTTGACCCACTTGTCCAACAACCCAACTTGACTTAATTTTTGTTCTCAGAGATGCACGAAACGAAGATGTCATGATGAAAATGTGCTCAACCAAATTCCTTTTTGTGAAGCTTCTCTAGGTCACATCAATTTTCCTATCTCACCCAAGTGATTCAACTCATTGCATGGCTACCTTCCCTATCTCAAGTCTGCACAAAGGTGCATCCACTTCATTGCAACCCATAAATGCTCCACTTCCCAATCACTTATGTGACAAGTCTTGCCTTTCCCAAGTGCTCGATTCACCCCACAAACTCTTCTCCTGGTCTTCTCAAGGTGTGCACACAGGTCTGACACTTACTTTTGTCGCAAATCAAACCAACCAAGTTTTCACCTATATTGGCTCTGCGAAAGGTCAGTCCACCTTGCCAAACCATTCACCGAGTTTGTTCCCAAATTGTCTCTATGTTGCACTTCACCACCATTGTCACAACTGTAATAGTAGAGTGTGCTTCAAGCTCTGGTACCATCTATCATCTAGATAATGGTGAAGAGTTAGCTAACATGTTCACAAAAATTATCTCTGATACCATCTGTCACAAAGGTGACAGTGGTGAAGAGATAATCAAACTGTCCACCAAATTAACTCTTATCAGTTTGTTCTAATGTGCAATCTGTCATGTAACTTTGATACCATCTGTCATGAAGGTGATAGTGGTGAAGAGATAACCAAATTGTCTTCAAAGTTTTCTTTGATACCATCTGTCATGAAGGTGAGAATGGTGAAGAGCTCACCAAACTATCTTCAAAGTTTTCTCTGATACCATCTTTCATGACCCCAGAGGAATCTTGCCCAAATCTTGCGATCGTACACCTCCTAAGGGTGTGCGACACCTTGGTGGTTCTCACTTTGTTTCTTGGCAACACCAAGGATACTTTTCCTAGACTATGCCTCTTCACCTAGAGCACACCCATACATCGTTCTAAGCTACGGGTGAGTCACACTCCTACTCTGTGAAACTCACTTGTATATTTAGACAATCTTGTTAACAATTTAACACTTTGTCATTTAAGCATACATCCATGAACATGAGAAAAAAAGAGAACACTTCTGAAACAAACAAGAGACACACATAATAGTGTGGGCGACACAAGACGTGCCTAACAACCATTTAAGTCTTATTATTGCAAAACGGTTACAATATGAGCACTATTAGATCGGTTTACAGCTTGGGAAGAGTCACAAAACTCACCTCACCTCACCAAGACACTCATACACAAATTCTTCACACCAAGACTCATCCGTGAAATAAATTTTCGCAACCTCTATGGTGCGACCTAGACGTGTTCCCACCATAGACTCACCGTCTCTTCTTTGTCGTAAGACTTCACACAGATATGCGGTTTTGTCTCATAGCATGCCTCACCCACATCTATGAGAAGACTTCCCCAAACTCTAAAGTCACCCTGCCTGCTACTAGACTCAATCCAAAGAAGGTCACCCCAACTCTGCCCATAGAATCACCTCAAGGCAGCACAAGTCCTCCTATGTGGAGCGACTTGTCTCCTTGGAGGATCTTTCCCCTGATTATCCGAATCTTCCTCAAAAATTTGGTGTTGATCTTTCTCTCTTCCTTATGTCTTCTTGGTTATGCATCTTTGTTCTTTTATATGGAATCCAAATGTCACCTTCGTGAACGATCACATCCTTTGGGTTTGTCGCGCCCCTTCATGGACCAACATCCCCAAACAAACTAACGCGCCCCTTCTCATACCAACACGCCCATGAACTCGTGTGCTCTTCAACCTTCACGTCACTTGTGACTGGCGCACCCCAACCTTGGGTGCACTCCTCATGTCGATGCACCCCAACCTCTTTGGTGTGCCCAACTTTGTGCGCCCATGCCGAGCTGAATCATTTTCTAGCATGACGCACCCCTTCTCTTGGTTTCTTCTGCCCCATGCTTCACCTCATGCTTGGTAAATCCCCTTGGCATGTTCACATGACCAAGGCACCCACTTTCCAAACTAGTGAGACTCTTGGGTGTCAGAGAAACCCCAAATTTAGTCTCCTTGAGGACTAGGCAAGGGTGACCACGCCCTTCTAGCTGAGGACCTTACATGATATCCTTCATTTGATTGCTTCAAATTCAAAGATATTGATGTTGTATGTTTCAATGAGGCCACTCCTCCACATGGTTTGACTTCTCTTGGCTATGATGTACTAATGAAAATCCCATACTTTTTAGATAAAAATAAACCATCCTCCTTTCTGCATGGATGTGTGTGGTGTCAACAACATTAACATGGTAGCCTTCTAATTGAAGAAGTAGTTGCGATCCCCTTCATGTGGGTAGTCACATACCAACCTCCTTAGTGAGTGTTTGTGCAATCAACATTGACACTTATGTCTCCCTTTTCCCTAACCAAAATTTATTCGTGCCTATGTTTTACGCTCTGCATGCTTGGTTTGCTTATTCAAATCACATCGATTATGGTTGAGTTGGCACGTGATTTATGTTCATAGGTGGAGAATTTGGATCTATCCCCTTGATTTTAAACTCTCATTTTCATGTCATGCTTGGTCTGCTTAATACTTATTCAAATCCCATTGATAATGGTTGAGTTGGCATGTGATTTATGTTCATAGGTGGAGACTTGGGATTTATTCCCTATTATAAAATCTCTCATTTGCATGTATGGAGTTTGTATTTTGGACATTACTGTCTCATTTTCATGCATGGAGTTTGTATTTTGGACATTTTTGGCATGTTGGATTTTGTTTGGCAATTTATTGTATTTTTGAGTTTATTGATATTGTTTTTTCCATAACTCTGCATTGAAGTTTTGATTTTTTGTCTTGTTTGAGGGGTTGTGAAGACCATTCCTTCTCTTTCCAATGAGTGGTTTCACACCACACTTGTTTTCCCTTTTGAGATCCTTTTGTTTTCTCACGAGTGGACACATATCATTTTAGAACATTTATGATGACCATTATAGTGTTTGCTTCTCTCTCTTGAAATACATTGTCTAGCTTTTTATGCTAGCACCATTTATTGCTTGAAGCATAATCATTGTCATCATTTGCTACAATTTTTTTTGGTTTCAATACAATAATTGGAGGTCTTTGTTGATATGAGGCACTTTTTCATCGAATCATGCTATGCTTCCATTGCCTTGTCATCTTCTAGAAACTGTCTACTGGATACATTGTGGGATTTCACCCACTTTTCAAGTCCATTTACTTTTATTTTATGATGTAAAATAAATGTGTTTTTATTCCTCACTTGTACATGGGTACCTATCATGGCCTTGTTTGGTGGGATCCATATTGATGATTATTGTCCATGATGGTTTTTATTTTTGCTACCTCTCTTTTTGAAACTTTGGACATATCGTCCAAGTAGTGGATTTTGGGCCACTCATGTAGATATTCTTAGTGTCACTAAGTGTTTACCTCCATGACCGCGCACAACCTTATATTGCAAGACTTGGAGATAGCCACTTTGGAGTGTTTCTTTCTTGGTTGCTCAACATCATCGTCACAACATCATCATCACCTTTAGCTCATATCTCCATACTTTTGTCACCACCTTTGGCATCCATCATCCTTGTCCACCCATTTCAACATTGTGTGAGGATGGTGTCCAATTCTTCCTTAGGTGATTCTTTATGCTTCACCATTTTGTTTGAGATAAACTATTTTCCAGAGTGAGCCTCGTATCAAGCACCAATTCTTATTTTGACTTGGCAGTTGTAGCGACCATCTATCCATGCACTTTGGAGAGATGGATTAGCATTCATAAAGACACTCATTTTATGTTATTTATCTCCATTATACATGAGTATTTGATCACGACTTTGTTCCGAGACTCATTATGAGAATCTATTTTGTACCTGCATACTTTAGCAAGCCTGATTATCAAGACCCATTTTTTTATCTTCTTTTGTTTACACCCTAAATTTCACTTGGGGGTGTTAGTGTATGTAGGCAACTATTAAGCTTATGTAAGCTAATAAGTATTTGCTAGAATGATATACCTTATCTACAAGGTTGTATACCTAGTTTATAGTGGCTAATTATGCACTGAGTTTGCTATAAATACCGGTGATAGCTCCTCTTGTATTGTAACATAACAATTATATAGATCTAATCCTTTTATTACTGTTTTGTTCTATGTGGATGGAGACTAATCTCATTTATGATGTAAGTTAACCCTATATTTCTACAAAATC
>JZKD02S1942946.1:38844-68433 GCA_000966675.3 Picea glauca
GTAACAAAGTTATGACAATTATTATAATGATAAGCTATACAACAACAAATGTGGCCACTATACACTCATTACATCAACATATTCTAACTATTCAATTTTCTTTTGAAGATAAGTGATTGGATATGAACTTATATAGAATCCTTTTATGAATATTGTGTAGTAGCCAACAAGTCCCATGAATGATCTAACATCTGATACATTCCTAGGAGTAGGCCATCCCTTATAGCCTCAATCTTTTTAGGGCCTAATGCTATTAGTTTTTCCAATATAATGTGCCTCAAATATTGAATCTTCTTTTGATAGAATAAACACTTACCCAATTTAGCATAGAGATAATGATCTCTAAACATTTGAAAAACTAGCTATAAGTGCTCTTTATGTTCTTCTTTTGATTTTGAATAAATTAGAATATCATCAAGCATCACAATTATGAATATTTTTTTATCAATATTATGGCAGAAGACACCATTCATGAGACACAAAAATAACTAGTGCATTTGTCAATCCATATGGAATGAATACAAACTCTTAATGTCCATATCTTGTCCAAAATGGAATCATGTAAATGTCGTCTTCCTTGATCTCAACTTGGTTATAACTAGTCCTCGAGTTAATATTTGAATAAACAAGTCATATATTTTTGGTAGAGGGTACCTGTTTATGATGGAAACTTTATTAGACTATCTGAAGTCAATAAAAATTCTAAGATTACCATTCTTTTTCTTTACAAAAATGCTAGTGCACCCCAAGGCGATACAATTGGGTGTATATACACCTTGTTCAACAAACATTCCAATTGCATATACATTAGTACATTGGTCCCATATTCTGACAATTTACCGACGAATGTGCATCACAAAAACATCTCAAGTACGACAAAGCCTTCAATCCATTTTCATCTCGTCTTAGACGTCGCAAGTGTGATGAACTATGGTTTCATCTTAAGTTCGACAGAACTATTAGCCATCACAAGAGAGATGGACATTTTCAATGTACGATTGACAAACATTCATCGTAAGATAAAAAGTAATTGCATCGTAAGATCAACAAACCTCTGACGAACTTTCACTATTTTCAATTACATTTTTTGTCATCGATTCGTCATAAGATTGACCAATGTTTGTCATAGGTTCATTGTAAGATCGACCAATTTTCATCCTAAGTTCATCATAATATCGAAAAACCATCGATGAAATTTGAGTACGATTGACCAATATACGAATCCATTGTCATCGTAGCTTCGTCATACGATCGACCAATCTTTGTCATAGGTTTTTCATATGCTCGACCAACCGTCGACAAAATTTGAGTACGATCAACCAATGTCCAAATCCATTGTCTTCGTAGGTTCATCATATGATTTACTAATTTCTGAAGCCATTGTCTTCGTAGGTTCATCGTATGAAAGACCAATGTCCGTCGTAGGTTCATTGTATGATTGACCAGTCGTTGAAGAAATCTAAGTATATTGTGTCGCAAGATTGACATACTTCCGAAAAAATTGGAATAATTATGACGATAATGTAGTTGGGCATCCAACGTTAGTGTAGTCGCACTTTCAATGCACTCCCAGAAGTTCGTCGAACTTCCA
This sequence comes from Picea glauca, assembly GCA_000966675.3. Lineage (NCBI taxonomy): Eukaryota > Viridiplantae > Streptophyta > Pinopsida > Pinales > Pinaceae > Picea > Picea glauca. The sequence continues at coordinate 40,436 of JZKD02S1942946.1, forward strand.
ACGATATTTTTATTAAAAAAAATACGATTTTCAATGTTGTGTAGTGTTGTGTCATGTATAAATGGGCACAGACTCTAGCATTTGTAATAACTAGGCAGTCCTCACCAAGAAGACAAAGGGTAGCATGAATTTCCTATAATTAACTATTACAATCAAAGGTTAAAGTTGACGATTTCAACAACTATCAAAACCTAACAAGAGATTGCAAACTAAATAATGAATGCTTGCTTCATAATAAATTCTTAAAAAAATAACTAGTCATTAGACTAATCTAATACTTTATTCTACTCTTATAATTACACCTACTTTACATGGAAAGCATTCCCTCTTTCCTCCCAATTTACAAAACACCACACTAACCAAGTTAACAAAATAGTCAATAACAATGTTGTATTATGTATACATGGACATATACTTGGGTGTCTGTAATGGTTGGGAAATGATCACTAAGAAAACAGAGGGTGGCATGAATGTTCTTGTTTCCTGAAATGGAGATGCATGTGCCGAATTCAAATTGAATAGGAAATATGGTGCCAGTTAGAGTGAATATGCATGGGTTGATTGTAACGTCCCTGACCATCAACCCCACTACCGGGCAACACTACTATGTGGAACATTCACATATGCATATATATAACATGCATGTTTAATGAAATTTAACCAAACAATACAAAGTAATCACATAATTACTGCTAACATACAGACTTAATAGAATTAACAACAATTCATATATGCAAAAGAATACATGATAACATTTCAAGACACAAACATGCATCACATATGAATTAAGTACATAATTAATACTTATTTTTTGAACATGCATAACACCACCAACTACGTGCATACCTTCCATGAACCTCCTAGCCTTAGACCACACTACTCATCACTCTTAGCAGTAGGTCACCCCCGAGCTGTGACTAAGCTCCACTAGGCAAGGTAATCCTAGGCTAGGCAAGGTCAATAGGAAGACACACAGTTTATGAGGATGGATTCTCTCCCAAGAGACACTTATGCCCACTACTCACATAATCTCATTCCCCACATGCATGTCCCACCCTAGGAGTATACACCTTCACTGTCACACATGACAGTCCTTTGGCTACTAAACCTCCCTTTCCTTGGGCTTCAACAACAGGTTGAACCAGAATTCTCTGAGCTCTGTGGCAGCTACAGGACTCCTTCCAGGAGTTCTCACTTCCTCCATGCATTCTCTCACCTGGAGAGAGTGGATCACAGGCATAACAACCTGCTTCTTCAACCACAACCACCTCTCTCACCTGGAGAGAGTGTTGCACACAGGCCTGACAACCTGCTTCTTCAACTTCGTTCCCGCACAAGGAGGACAACAGTAAGGCCCAGCAAGGAACAAATGATGGTAGAAATTCACACTCATCCAAGGGATTGCGTGGCCACAACAACCCATAGTTATAACTCACACAACATAGAAAATTACGGTATGCTCAGGTTTCACAGAAGAAAACAACCCAAACAATTAAGCACGAACTCAGATTTGCAGTGTGGATAAACTGGGTTCAAAGGACACACAGGAGACATGGATCAGTCCACGGGTTTGCCATTGGTTTTTCAGGGTGCATGACAAGGAATCAACATGGAGGTCGAACGCAAACTCAAAAGGTTCATATGGAGGATGTGTCTGCTTCTCAAAAAAACATCACAATTTTCTTGTTTCAGCGCTACGTGATTGTAAGCAGAGATCAGATGCCCACTCACATAGTTTAGACATTGGACCAAATAATGGAGGATGAACGCCCATCACAACTCAATTATTGGGTTAAATTTCATGTGCCTAGGTCGACACATGTCGTCCATGAAGATGCATGCACTCCATCAAGTATGCATTCCCTTTTCCAGGAAATTAGGATAAAAATATACATTTCACAACACTTTGGAATAATAATAAATTATTATCTCAAGGACTTAAGCCCTCAATACTAGCCCCTCTTCCAACCTTTCAACCCCCTCTCCCTTACCTAGACTTGTGGAAGCTTAGTCCCCTATCACTCTTTCTTCGTGGTCGGTCGATACACATTGATGTTTATATTTTATTAATGATCTTCAGAATTACATATACAAAAATCAGGCTTCTAGCCTTTAACACCTAGGCTCTCCGGCCTAAATAACACATAATCCGACCATCTTATCAACACTCGGCTCACCAGCCTACAAAACATAATTACAATTCATAATTACAACAGGGGCTCGTCCTTGGGGATATTACAATCCCCTCTTATTTTTGCACTATCCTTAGTGCAACTCTTTACACAACATTGACAAGATTTTCAAAATCTTCAAAAAGATGTGGGTATTCGACCCACATCGCATCTTCATTCTCCCATGTCGCGTCCTCAGGACCATACCAGGTCCATTGGACCTTTGCAAGACCTATGGCTCGATTTCGGAGTTGTTTTCTTTTCCAATCCAATATGCGCACATGATGCACTTGAAGGACACCTTCTTGCTCCACTTGAATCACATTTCAATCCATTACATGATTAGCATCAGGTATATATTTCTTAAACAATGAAATATGAAACACATTATGTACAGTCATGGATGCAGGCTATGCAAGCATATATTCAACTAGTCCAATCCTTTCTAGGATTTCAAATGGCCTACAAAATATGGCTGCCAACTTGGAACAGTTTCCCAGCTTCAGGGAACTTCTATTGGATTTCACTTTTAGGAAAACATGATCACCCACTTCAAACTCTTGATGGGTTTTGTTCTTATCAGCATAAATTTTCTGCCTGTCTTGGGAAGCCTTCAAATTCTGCTTAATTTTTAACATTTTCTCTTTCATTTCCTTGAGCAACTCTGGCACAACCACTACTCTATTGTTAGGGTCCTAACCCGCACATAGGTAGATCAATCTATTCAGATGTAATAAAGGTCAATATTAATAAGGCCTTTCAATAAAATAGAATAAGGCAGATGTAAGAAGACCTAATAGAAGCTTTCACTTATAGAAGGATCTTCCTCTATATGCCTCTCTTGATAGACATATTTAGTATAAATAAGGGTTGAGGGTATGAAAACCCTAGCTTGGAGATTATTGTAACAGAGCGTTGCTCGATTGGAGGTTGCCCCCTTGAAGAGGCCTGTGAACATTGCTTTCTGAATCAAAGTGTTATTTCTATTGTTGTTCTTATATCATTTATGTGTTATTGTGGAGATTATGTTGGATATATTACTGTTATTCTGCCATTTCTAGCATTTTATTTCTATTCTGCATATTTTCTATATCTGGTATCTTGCAAGTGGTATCAAAGCACTTTCCTTGGCAAAAATTGTGGGAATATTTTTTCCAGGGTAGAGACATATTTCGGCGTTCTTAAGCCACAGAGATATGTCGTTACGCGCATAAACCCACGGTTGAGGGATTCATATATGCAGGAAATGCAAGTGGTTCTTAAGCGCACATCTGTTGGCCACCCTTGTAACCCCTGTTGGTACCCCTTCGAGTGGTAGCGCATCAGACAACACATGTGTACGGATCGACCTAGATTTCTTGAAGCCATCTTTAGATAAACCTATCAGCCTCCAGACTACTATAGTGTCATCGAGAAAAACACTCGGGAAGATACTCTCTAGTACTTGGGTAGTCGGGTAGTACGGCTAAGGGTATGGTCTATCCTCCTTAGTTAGTGCCCTGAGATATTAGGTCGAGTACTACTATTGGACCATGCACGTATATCAGAGAGCTATAACATAGGGAAAACCCTTGTCTGTAGAACCCTTGAATACCCAACCCTTGGGGGATAGAAACATAAACAAATTAAAACAGACCGGATCTATTGCCGCACAACTGTGTTCGGGTTTCCAAGTAAATACACATTTCTTTTTGGTTAAGAATTTGGGGATTTCATCACTGCAGTATTCTTTAGATCGGAGTATAACTCCGCAGGTGTAAAAAAAAAAAAAATCATCTCACCTATTTCATTGGATTCATCTCACCGCCCTTATCACATTCATCCATATCATTTTTTGGGAAAATTTTTGACCCCGCCTGCCCCTTTTCAGTTGACCCATCCTCATGGCCCATACCCGTAGCCAATATCTGGAAACTCACTTCAACACCTTGCAATTTGGTTTCCTCAAAACCCAAAAAGAAGTGAAACAACTCAATGCTATTGTTGCCTCCATCGATTCATCCATCAATGCAACCATAAATACAACCATGCAGTCCTCAATGGAGGAAGTCAAACAAGAACTGACCACCCAGCTTGAATCTGTCTTTGCATCCCTTTGCACCAAACTGAAGATCCCTACAGATGACCATTTCTATGAAGCACCTTCAAATACTGAAGGCAAACATTCCCCCCATTCCCATACCTTTCATAACCATCATTTTCAACGTGACATACGCTTTCTACGGGTGGATGTGACCAAATTTGATGGCTCGGACCCCACTGGTTGGGTAACCTAGATGGAACATTATTTCTCTTTATACGACATCACAGATGACTTGGACAAACTTCGCTATGGTGTTCTCCATCTAGATCAAGAGCATTGGAAATGGTGGCAATGGAGAAAAACTTCCCGTCAAGGGTATATTGCCTGGACCCAATTTGTGACTGAGTTTTATGAACGCTTTGACACAGACACCAACCATTTGGGCCGTTTGAAAAAGTTGAAACAATCTGGAACAGTAGAAGACTTCATAGTTTCCTTTGAGTGCTTGGATTTTCGAACAGAGGGCATGACTGATGCTTTCTTTCGAGAGTGTTTTATCAGTGGCCTCAAGGAGGAGATTCGACCCCATGTCCTCATGGCTCGACCCTTGACTTGGGTGGAGGCTACTAAAAGAGCTAAATAAGCACAACAGGTGGTATCATCTCAAAACCGAAAACCCTCCTTTATCCCTCACCCTAAACCCATCACTCCCATATTCCTCCTTCTTATGTTCTCCATCAAACATAGGAGGCTTAATCTTGTTCATTTCTCCCTTTAGTTCATCCACTCCAGATCTCCTATTTTTCTGGTAGGAGATGGTCTTGAACTTCTGCGTGCATCCTTATTGGAGTGTTTCAGGGAGTGACGATGGTGCCTACTAATGCTTCTCGATCTTGTTTTCTTCTCAGGGGTATTGCGACTCCTTGTTTTTCTTAAGTCACTCTCCTTATCCAACTTCTTTTCAATTCTTTCTAGACTCTGCATCAACTTTAGGTTGAATTCACCCTATTGTTCCTTAGATTTCATGAGTTTTATGTTATCTTCTCGGTGATTCTGGGCATCTTTCTGCAATTGTTCAATGATTTTCATCATATGTCCTTCCTTATATAACTCTTCTCCATCCTCATTAGAGTTCAATCCTTCAACCCCCAAATGGACATCCATTCCTTTTATTTCATTCTCAGAACTGGAAGCAGTCTGCACCTCTTCCATTTCTTTTGCACTCAGTGGAAATTCTATTCGGTTCTGGAACTTGTTAATATTCTGCAAACACAACGTGCAGACAACTAGAATTTTTCACGCCATCATTCCTTAACAAATCCCACAACATTCATAAACAAATCTGATTACAGAAAATGCTTAGATTTCATTCTCTGTGATTCTTGTTCAATCAAGAATCCTCGCAGATTTCCTCTTTCTGAACTCTGCTTTGCTAAGTTTTTGGGAACTAGCCCCTTTCTCTCAGTCCCCAACCCACGCGACCATGGGTCGTGACCAAGCGTTCGATCAATAAGTGCTTACTCGGGCCTTTAGCCTTGGAAAGTTTCAAAGCACAACACAACAATCACTCAGAGTTCTGGGTTACCAAACTTGCGGAGTAGGGTTGATCAATAGTCCACCTCTACTCAACATCCAACGACTGACACTCACTATGGACCTCAGATGTTTGATTTCCAGGGCTTCGGGTCTTCAGGACTTTGGATCTTAGGAGGATGTCGCATCCACAAATCCGAATTGTTAATCTTCGAACATTCCTAATCACCTTTGGTGATGTCATTACGTTGCATCACTTAACGTTTTCTCAATTGTGTGGGCATGAAATGGTGGTTTGGAGTAACCCTTATTTCATGCCGCAATTCTTCTGATGCTGACACATAACCCCTCGGTGAAACCGCGATTTGGATTGCGGGAACACCTTGGAGAATTATCTTTCATGCAACTTGGGTCCCTGTAATGCCTTCTGGATGTTGATCTTGATGTATCGTGATCAACACCACTATGGGTCCTCCAACCTTTAACTACGTTACGTAAGCTCGGGCCCCACTAACCTTGCTCACATAGGATGCCACATGGTGGAATACTAGTGACTGATATGTGGCCCATTAAGATGGGTGACACTTGTCACATTCCAAATGCCATTTCAATCTTCCATGGGTTCTAAACCAACTGACATGTGGCACACATCCCAGGTGTCCACGTCACCTTTAGGTGACACCATCATGACTCACCACTTCGGCTCTTCAGGCTTCAACAGTTTCAACTCCTCTACGCTTGCTTTTTCCCAGAGTGCTTTCTCCCTGAGTTCAAGATCTACCGACGCATGTCCTCCTTCATGATCAATGACTATGAGTGACTTCAACACTTTGGGCTTCGGGAGTTTCAAACTCATAGCACGTGCCTGCTCATGAATTACGTCCACCTGAAGTACATGATCTCTTGACGCATTTCCTTTGCAACAGACGGTTGCAATATACTTCGTCCTTCGGGATTTCGGGAGTTTGTCACAGTCCACACTTGAAATCCTTCGAAGTGACTTTCCTTTGCCTTCCTGGACATAGATTTAATGGTCAGGCTCTTTTCCTACGATCTACAATGTAGATCTCCTTCGAAAGTTTGTGCCTCAGTGCATTCCACTTATCCTGATTGCCAAACTCCGAAAGGCTTCCAGGATAACCTTCCTGCACCTTCTCCGGATCTGACGATCGTAAAGGACTCTCCTTTTTCCCAAACAGATCCTATAGCTCCAACACCCCAAGTGTTGATCTCTCTCTCTCTCTATTTTCAAATACCACATCGACTACGGTTTTATTCTACTGCTACTCCTCTTGAGCTTTGTAACATGACCAAGTAATCCCTTGGCACTCAGAAACATTCTAAGGTTCGAAATTGGTTCCATCCGAACACCATTTCCACTCGAAACCTTGGGTCCAAAGACCACTTATCCTACCCATCCAGGCTCAATGTTGAAGCCATTGCTCTGATACCATATTGTAACATCCCCGACCATCAAGCCCACTATCAGGCAATGCTACTATGCAGAACATTCTCTCTCACACAAACACACACACACACACACACACACACACACACACACACACACACACACACACACATATATAACATGCATGTTTAATGAAATTTAACCAAACAATACAAACTAATCACAGAATTACTGCTAACATATAGACTTAATAGAATTAACAACAATTCATACATGCAACATAATACATGATAACATTTCAAGACACATACATGCATCACATATGAATTAAGTACATAATTAATATTTATCTTTTGAACTGGCATAACACCACCAACTGCATGCAGACCTTCCACGAACCTCCCAGCCTTAGACCATGTTGCTCATCACTCTCAACAGTAGGTCACCCTCGAGCTAGGACTAAGCTCCACCAGGCAAGGGAATCCTAGGCTAGGAAAGGTCAAAAGGAGGACACACAGTTTATGAGGATGGATTCTCTCCCAGGAGCCACTTATGTCCACTGCTCATAGACTCCCATTCCCCACATTCCTGTCTCACCCCATGAGTATACACCTTCATTGTCACATAGGACAGTCCTTCAGCTGCTAAACTTCCCTTGCCTCTGGCTTTAGCATCAGGTCGGACCAGAATTCTCTGAGCTCTGTGGCAGCTACAGGACCCCTTTCAAGATTTATCACTTCCTTCGCTCACTCTCTCACTTGGAGAGAGTCGTTCATAGGCCTGACAACCTGCTTCTTCAACCACAACCACCTCTCTCACCTGGAGAGAGTGTTGCACACAGGCCTGACAACCTGCTTTTTCAACTCCGTTCCATCACAAGGAGGACAATAGTAAGGCTCAGCAAGGAATAAATGATGGTATAAATTCACACTTAGCTAAGGGACTACATGGCCACAACAACCCGCAGTTATAACTCACACGACATAGACAATTACAGTATGCTCAGGTTTCACAGAAGAAAACAACCCAAACGGTTAAGCACAAACTCAGATTTGCAGTGTGGATGAACTGGGTTCATAGGACACACAGGAGAGACATCTTAGTCCACAGGTTTTCCACTGGTTTTCAGGGTGCATGACAAGGAATCAATGTAGAGGTTGAACACAGACTCAAACGGTTCATATGGAGGATGCGTTCGCTTCTTTGGAAAACATCATAGTTTTATGGTTTCAGTGTTGCATGAGGGTATGCAGAGATTAGACTCCCACTCACACAGTTCGGACAGCGGACCGAAGAATGGAGGATGAAACCCCATCACAACTCAATTCTTGGGTTAAATTGCATGGGCCTGGGCCGACACATGTCGCCCATGAAGCTGTATGCACTCCATCAAGTATGCGTTCCCTTTTTTAGGAACTTAGGATAAAAATATACCTTTCACACCACTTTGGAATAATAATAAACTATTATCTCAAGGACTTAAGCCCTCAAGCTTAGCCCCTCTTCCAACCTTTCATCCCCCTCTCCCTTACCTAGCCTTGTGGAAGCTTAGTCCCCCATCATTCTTTCTTTGTGGTTGGTCGACAAGAAACAATGTTTATATTTTATTAATGATTTGCATAATTACATATACAAAAATCAGGCTCCTGGCCTTTAACACCTAGGATCTCCGGCCTAAGTAACACATAATCCCACTAGCTTACCAACACTTGGCTCACCAGCCTACAAAACATAATTACAATTCATAATTAAACAGGGGCTCGTCCTTGGGGATATTACAATTATATTGCAGAATAAAATATCAATATTTTCACATCTTGTTATATGCATATTCATTGATCAAAGCTTCACTATCTTCCCTTTTTATGCAAGTAGAAGTGTTTAGGCCATTTATAGAATCAAATGAATCAAGGTCATGTAGGAAACCCTCTAGACTTGAGCCACTCATTACACTTATAATCTTCCCTTTTGTTTCAACTTATTCATTTACAGTGGAATAAACTTGGTCATTATGGCTTGTCCTTGCCTCTTCCTCTACAAAAGAAGTAGAGGATGCTAGTTGATCATCATGGATCTCAAAATTTGTCTCCTTTGGTCCCATTCTATTATCTTTTGTTTGTAGCATTGGAGATATATAAATGGTCACTTCACCCTTAACACTACCTACTTCCTCTAGTGGTAATTCAAAATGAGGTAGCTTCCTATCTATGTAGTATTGTATAATTTATCAGGATATGCATGTCTCCTATGACAAGCCTCATATCCCATAATATCCCTATGACTAAGAATATGTCCTTATTAACTCAAATTCTGCAAGGGGGTTGTCTTATGGTTCAGATGTTTCAGTTTAGGTAAAAATATTATACAAATATTCTCCAAATTACTTTTATAAACCTAGTCAACTAAAACTTATATTTATTTATCCCTTATGATTGGTTAACTTATCAATAAAAACATGCTTGATACAACCATTTCACGCCTTGATCATGAAAATTTGGAAAAACTAGAGCAAGACAATCACACAACATGAGTCTATAAAAAATTAAAGTCTTTCCCAGTGTTGATGTGACACTAGTTCTCTTTTGTCTGACCAATACATTTATTATAGATATTTTGATCACATTAAAGAGATAACTAACAAACCCAACAACCCTGCACCTAGAACCAAAATATAAAACATCAATTTTACTAGTGAAGACATCACTCCCATCGTATGGTGAATCAAAATTTGAAGATTGTTTCAACTTATTAGGCCACCCTACTTATTAGTTTCAATCGAAGCTTTCCTGATCATTGAAATTTCTTTCGCCTATTTTTTTAAATGACTCAAAANACCTTGCACATATGCAAGTGTCCAAACTATGGAACTTTCATCGCGGCTATCAATTCATCGCATGACCCAAAAAATCTGGTTAATGCACCAACACACTAAGGTACCTCATCCAAGAGTTAGGAAACTCCTCAAGTCACCTCCATAACTACATCCAAATATTCCTAAGTCCACCATAGGACTCGTCCAAGTACGTCACCCCAAGATCTCCACACATTCACCCAAGTCAAGGATTCTCAACTGCCACATGATTTCTTCAAATCTGCACCACTTGAGCCACCCTCAAGTCTTCTAGTTTTCACCACATAAATTGATTACACTTCAACCACCAAGTCATCTGACTTCCCTTCGAAGAACTCACTGCAACACTCAAGAAATGAAAGAAATCAAAACCAACCATACCTTTCCAATGACATTCTTGGTTTCACCCATGGTTTAAGTCTATTGTCCAGGGCTTCCACTCTCTCAAGCCACCAAATCTCTATATGAAATCCTCTCAATCACCATCCGTAGTTCCAAAAACTTGCATGGCACCTTCGTTATGATACAAGGCTAAGTCCATCCATCCACTTTAGAAATCCATCTAAGTCCCAAACTTTCCATGCAACTGGATGAACTCATCTCTACTGCGATGACATCTCCGTACATTTACTGCTTATGCTTCAAGGAACAATGCACAAAATGCCCAACTGCTAAGTCATATTGTTGTTAATTGACTTGTGTAACTCTATGAAGAGATACCTCATCTGAAGGATGTGGTTGACCCACTTGTCCAACAACCCAACTTGACTTAATTTTTGTTCTCAGAGATGCACGAAACGAAGATGTCATGATGAAAATGTGCTCAACCAAATTCCTTTTTGTGAAGCTTCTCTAGGTCACATCAATTTTCCTATCTCACCCAAGTGATTCAACTCATTGCATGGCTACCTTCCCTATCTCAAGTCTGCACAAAGGTGCATCCACTTCATTGCAACCCATAAATGCTCCACTTCCCAATCACTTATGTGACAAGTCTTGCCTTTCCCAAGTGCTCGATTCACCCCACAAACTCTTCTCCTGGTCTTCTCAAGGTGTGCACACAGGTCTGACACTTACTTTTGTCGCAAATCAAACCAACCAAGTTTTCACCTATATTGGCTCTGCGAAAGGTCAGTCCACCTTGCCAAACCATTCACCGAGTTTGTTCCCAAATTGTCTCTATGTTGCACTTCACCACCATTGTCACAACTGTAATAGTAGAGTGTGCTTCAAGCTCTGGTACCATCTATCATCTAGATAATGGTGAAGAGTTAGCTAACATGTTCACAAAAATTATCTCTGATACCATCTGTCACAAAGGTGACAGTGGTGAAGAGATAATCAAACTGTCCACCAAATTAACTCTTATCAGTTTGTTCTAATGTGCAATCTGTCATGTAACTTTGATACCATCTGTCATGAAGGTGATAGTGGTGAAGAGATAACCAAATTGTCTTCAAAGTTTTCTTTGATACCATCTGTCATGAAGGTGAGAATGGTGAAGAGCTCACCAAACTATCTTCAAAGTTTTCTCTGATACCATCTTTCATGACCCCAGAGGAATCTTGCCCAAATCTTGCGATCGTACACCTCCTAAGGGTGTGCGACACCTTGGTGGTTCTCACTTTGTTTCTTGGCAACACCAAGGATACTTTTCCTAGACTATGCCTCTTCACCTAGAGCACACCCATACATCGTTCTAAGCTACGGGTGAGTCACACTCCTACTCTGTGAAACTCACTTGTATATTTAGACAATCTTGTTAACAATTTAACACTTTGTCATTTAAGCATACATCCATGAACATGAGAAAAAAAGAGAACACTTCTGAAACAAACAAGAGACACACATAATAGTGTGGGCGACACAAGACGTGCCTAACAACCATTTAAGTCTTATTATTGCAAAACGGTTACAATATGAGCACTATTAGATCGGTTTACAGCTTGGGAAGAGTCACAAAACTCACCTCACCTCACCAAGACACTCATACACAAATTCTTCACACCAAGACTCATCCGTGAAATAAATTTTCGCAACCTCTATGGTGCGACCTAGACGTGTTCCCACCATAGACTCACCGTCTCTTCTTTGTCGTAAGACTTCACACAGATATGCGGTTTTGTCTCATAGCATGCCTCACCCACATCTATGAGAAGACTTCCCCAAACTCTAAAGTCACCCTGCCTGCTACTAGACTCAATCCAAAGAAGGTCACCCCAACTCTGCCCATAGAATCACCTCAAGGCAGCACAAGTCCTCCTATGTGGAGCGACTTGTCTCCTTGGAGGATCTTTCCCCTGATTATCCGAATCTTCCTCAAAAATTTGGTGTTGATCTTTCTCTCTTCCTTATGTCTTCTTGGTTATGCATCTTTGTTCTTTTATATGGAATCCAAATGTCACCTTCGTGAACGATCACATCCTTTGGGTTTGTCGCGCCCCTTCATGGACCAACATCCCCAAACAAACTAACGCGCCCCTTCTCATACCAACACGCCCATGAACTCGTGTGCTCTTCAACCTTCACGTCACTTGTGACTGGCGCACCCCAACCTTGGGTGCACTCCTCATGTCGATGCACCCCAACCTCTTTGGTGTGCCCAACTTTGTGCGCCCATGCCGAGCTGAATCATTTTCTAGCATGACGCACCCCTTCTCTTGGTTTCTTCTGCCCCATGCTTCACCTCATGCTTGGTAAATCCCCTTGGCATGTTCACATGACCAAGGCACCCACTTTCCAAACTAGTGAGACTCTTGGGTGTCAGAGAAACCCCAAATTTAGTCTCCTTGAGGACTAGGCAAGGGTGACCACGCCCTTCTAGCTGAGGACCTTACATGATATCCTTCATTTGATTGCTTCAAATTCAAAGATATTGATGTTGTATGTTTCAATGAGGCCACTCCTCCACATGGTTTGACTTCTCTTGGCTATGATGTACTAATGAAAATCCCATACTTTTTAGATAAAAATAAACCATCCTCCTTTCTGCATGGATGTGTGTGGTGTCAACAACATTAACATGGTAGCCTTCTAATTGAAGAAGTAGTTGCGATCCCCTTCATGTGGGTAGTCACATACCAACCTCCTTAGTGAGTGTTTGTGCAATCAACATTGACACTTATGTCTCCCTTTTCCCTAACCAAAATTTATTCGTGCCTATGTTTTACGCTCTGCATGCTTGGTTTGCTTATTCAAATCACATCGATTATGGTTGAGTTGGCACGTGATTTATGTTCATAGGTGGAGAATTTGGATCTATCCCCTTGATTTTAAACTCTCATTTTCATGTCATGCTTGGTCTGCTTAATACTTATTCAAATCCCATTGATAATGGTTGAGTTGGCATGTGATTTATGTTCATAGGTGGAGACTTGGGATTTATTCCCTATTATAAAATCTCTCATTTGCATGTATGGAGTTTGTATTTTGGACATTACTGTCTCATTTTCATGCATGGAGTTTGTATTTTGGACATTTTTGGCATGTTGGATTTTGTTTGGCAATTTATTGTATTTTTGAGTTTATTGATATTGTTTTTTCCATAACTCTGCATTGAAGTTTTGATTTTTTGTCTTGTTTGAGGGGTTGTGAAGACCATTCCTTCTCTTTCCAATGAGTGGTTTCACACCACACTTGTTTTCCCTTTTGAGATCCTTTTGTTTTCTCACGAGTGGACACATATCATTTTAGAACATTTATGATGACCATTATAGTGTTTGCTTCTCTCTCTTGAAATACATTGTCTAGCTTTTTATGCTAGCACCATTTATTGCTTGAAGCATAATCATTGTCATCATTTGCTACAATTTTTTTTGGTTTCAATACAATAATTGGAGGTCTTTGTTGATATGAGGCACTTTTTCATCGAATCATGCTATGCTTCCATTGCCTTGTCATCTTCTAGAAACTGTCTACTGGATACATTGTGGGATTTCACCCACTTTTCAAGTCCATTTACTTTTATTTTATGATGTAAAATAAATGTGTTTTTATTCCTCACTTGTACATGGGTACCTATCATGGCCTTGTTTGGTGGGATCCATATTGATGATTATTGTCCATGATGGTTTTTATTTTTGCTACCTCTCTTTTTGAAACTTTGGACATATCGTCCAAGTAGTGGATTTTGGGCCACTCATGTAGATATTCTTAGTGTCACTAAGTGTTTACCTCCATGACCGCGCACAACCTTATATTGCAAGACTTGGAGATAGCCACTTTGGAGTGTTTCTTTCTTGGTTGCTCAACATCATCGTCACAACATCATCATCACCTTTAGCTCATATCTCCATACTTTTGTCACCACCTTTGGCATCCATCATCCTTGTCCACCCATTTCAACATTGTGTGAGGATGGTGTCCAATTCTTCCTTAGGTGATTCTTTATGCTTCACCATTTTGTTTGAGATAAACTATTTTCCAGAGTGAGCCTCGTATCAAGCACCAATTCTTATTTTGACTTGGCAGTTGTAGCGACCATCTATCCATGCACTTTGGAGAGATGGATTAGCATTCATAAAGACACTCATTTTATGTTATTTATCTCCATTATACATGAGTATTTGATCACGACTTTGTTCCGAGACTCATTATGAGAATCTATTTTGTACCTGCATACTTTAGCAAGCCTGATTATCAAGACCCATTTTTTTATCTTCTTTTGTTTACACCCTAAATTTCACTTGGGGGTGTTAGTGTATGTAGGCAACTATTAAGCTTATGTAAGCTAATAAGTATTTGCTAGAATGATATACCTTATCTACAAGGTTGTATACCTAGTTTATAGTGGCTAATTATGCACTGAGTTTGCTATAAATACCGGTGATAGCTCCTCTTGTATTGTAACATAACAATTATATAGATCTAATCCTTTTATTACTGTTTTGTTCTATGTGGATGGAGACTAATCTCATTTATGATGTAAGTTAACCCTATATTTCTACAAAATCTGTGTGGGGAAAGCAAGGTCTAAGGTCTAAGGTTAAAGCTCATGTGTTCTCTGAGTTACCTCTGAATTCTGTGGCACAATATGGGGTTATGGCGCTCTTGTGGCATTGGACGAGACGACCAATAGTTGTTAACAAAACAACCCTCCACCAAAACAAGGGTGGTGCTGAAGCTATGATACCTAAACTGCCAATGAACCTAAAGAGCCTACCAAACTTGCAGAAACGCAAAGGGAGTTAAGGATGTAGGCTATGGAGGGCATCGATTGGTCATTAAAGAGATAAGGAAGCTCATTTTTGGAGTCCGGTGTTTGGAAGATCTGAAGAGAGCACCAAGTCTGGTGTGTGGTAGATCAAAATAGAGCATGGGTCACACCGTTTTCTAGAGGAGGGTCACCTCAAAAAAGCACCATGATCTGCACAAAGGCACTTAACCATGTGACCAAACAAGCCATGCTATGCAACAATTCAACAAGGGCCTAATCACCAGATTGACCAACAGTCATTTTTTTAATGGTGGCTCAAATCAACATGAAGGGAGGCCCTTGTGAGAGTTTTCAAAGGATCTGAGGCCAGCGGGTGCACCTGTTGGATCGGAGGCCACATGCTGTGTGCGGGAAGTGTGGTCCTGGTGGGAATTACATCAGCAACAAGAGTTAGCACCACTTAGAGGAACCATGATCGAGCACCTATAGGTTGGAGCCACAACAAAGAAAAACATGGTGAGTCTGAGCCTGGAAGGAAAATTGTCACGATAGCCTGCAACTACGGTTAAAAGACGACAGAGGTTGAAGAGCCACAAAGGTTATAAAAATAGAATTTTCTGGTTTTATATGAAATCAAACAATCCGCCAACTAAGGTTAAATTTGATGAAACAAGCGCTGATCTTGACTAATTGGCATGTTTTAGATGGAATGGTAATGTCATCTGCAACAAAATAAGCTTAGTTTTTACAAAACAAAGGATGCATTTTAGGTCAGAATTTGTAGATTTAAGTAAAATTAGATTAATTTTTTTATTTGATTCTTTAAATCTATTGAAAAATGATGTCAAAATAACTTCAATCATGACTTCGATCTAAAACTGTGATATCATGAAAGATCAGGGAAATATGCATAAAATTAACATAACACCAAGATCAATGTTTATACAGTAAAACCCTAGGATTGGAAAACATCCAACAAATCTCTCAACACTTCTATCATTCAACAAATCTCTCAATACTTCTATTATTCAACAAATCTCTCAATACAAGAGCGTGAGCGCACTTCAATATGGAGTTCAAATGGGATCGATAAAATCTCTCCACACACCTATTGAGACCTCTCTTATATATATTTGAGAAATGGGAGAACATAACCAATGATGAATATGGGATAAACTCACTTCTAGCATTTTGTGAGTTACATAAGAATAATAAGCCAATAATGTGAAATGTTTGAAATATTAGAAGTCTAATTATGCATAATTACATGTACAAATGCCTTGTAACAAAGTTATGACAATTATTATAATGATAAGCTATACAACAACAAATGTGGCCACTATACACTCATTACATCAACATATTCTAACTATTCAATTTTCTTTTGAAGATAAGTGATTGGATATGAACTTATATAGAATCCTTTTATGAATATTGTGTAGTAGCCAACAAGTCCCATGAATGATCTAACATCTGATACATTCCTAGGAGTAGGCCATCCCTTATAGCCTCAATCTTTTTAGGGCCTAATGCTATTAGTTTTTCCAATATAATGTGCCTCAAATATTGAATCTTCTTTTGATAGAATAAACACTTACCCAATTTAGCATAGAGATAATGATCTCTAAACATTTGAAAAACTAGCTATAAGTGCTCTTTATGTTCTTCTTTTGATTTTGAATAAATTAGAATATCATCAAGCATCACAATTATGAATATTTTTTTATCAATATTATGGCAGAAGACACCATTCATGAGACACAAAAATAACTAGTGCATTTGTCAATCCATATGGAATGAATACAAACTCTTAATGTCCATATCTTGTCCAAAATGGAATCATGTAAATGTCGTCTTCCTTGATCTCAACTTGGTTATAACTAGTCCTCGAGTTAATATTTGAATAAACAAGTCATATATTTT
The DNA here is from genome assembly GCA_000966675.3 of Picea glauca. Lineage (NCBI taxonomy): Eukaryota > Viridiplantae > Streptophyta > Pinopsida > Pinales > Pinaceae > Picea > Picea glauca. The sequence continues at coordinate 57,500 of JZKD02S1942946.1, forward strand.
TGGTAGAGGGTACCTGTTTATGATGGAAACTTTATTAGACTATCTGAAGTCAATAAAAATTCTAAGATTACCATTCTTTTTCTTTACAAAAATGCTAGTGCACCCCAAGGCGATACAATTGGGTGTATATACACCTTGTTCAACAAACATTCCAATTGCATATACATTAGTACATTGGTCCCATATTCTGACAATTTACCGACGAATGTGCATCACAAAAACATCTCAAGTACGACAAAGCCTTCAATCCATTTTCATCTCGTCTTAGACGTCGCAAGTGTGATGAACTATGGTTTCATCTTAAGTTCGACAGAACTATTAGCCATCACAAGAGAGATGGACATTTTCAATGTACGATTGACAAACATTCATCGTAAGATAAAAAGTAATTGCATCGTAAGATCAACAAACCTCTGACGAACTTTCACTATTTTCAATTACATTTTTTGTCATCGATTCGTCATAAGATTGACCAATGTTTGTCATAGGTTCATCGTAAGATCGACCAATGTTCATCCTAAGTTCATCATAAGATTGAAAAACCGTCGATGAAATTTGAGTACGATTGACCAATATTCAAAGCCATTGTCATCGTAGCTTCGTCATACGATCGACCAATCTTTGTCATAGGTTTTTCATATGCTCGACCAACCGTCGACAAAATTTGAGTACGATCAACCAATGTCCGAAGCCATTGTCTTCATAGGTTCATCATATTATTTACTAATGTCTAAAGCCATTGTCTTCGTAGGTTCATCGTATGAACGACCAATGTTCGTCGTAGGTTCATTGTATGATTGACCAGTCATTGAAGAAATATAAGTATATTGTGTCGCAAGATTGACATACTTCCGACAAAATTGGAATAATTATGACGATAATTTAGTTGGGCATCCAACGTTAGTGTATTCACACTTTCAATGCACTCCTAGAAGTTCGTCGAACTTCCAACGATATTTTTATTAAAAAAAATACGATTTTCAATGTTGTGTAGTGTTGTGTCATGTATAAATGGGCACAAACTCTAGCATTTGTAACAACTAGGCAGTCCTCACCAAGAAGACAAAGGGTAGCATGAATGTCCTATAATTAACTATTACAATCAAAGGTTAAAGTTGACGATGTCAACAACTATCAAAACCTAACAAGAGATTGCAAACTAAATAATGAATGCTTGCTTCATAATAAATTCTTAAAAAAATAACTATTCATTAGACTAATCTAATACTTTATTCTACTCTTATAATTACACCTAGTTTACATGGAAAAGATTCCCTCTTTCCTCCCAATTTACAAAACACCACACTAACCAAGTTAACAAAATAGTCAATAACAATGTTGTATTATGTATACATGGACATATACTTGGGTGTTTGTAATGGTTGGGAAATGATCACTAAGAAAACAGAGGGTGGCATGAATGTCCTTGTTGCCTGAAATGGAGATGCATGTGCTGAATTCAAATTGAATAGGAAATATGGTGCCAGTTAAAGTGAAGATGCATGAGTTGATTGTAACGTCCCCGACCATCAACCCCATTGCCGGGCAACACTACTATGTGGAACATTCACATACGCATATATATAACATGCATGTTTAATGAAATTTAACCAAACAATATAAAGTAATCACATAATTACTGCTAACATACAGACTTAATAGAATTAACAACAATTCATACATGCAATAGAATACATGATAACATTTCAAGACAAAAACATGCATCACATATGAATTAAGTACATAATTAATACTTATCTTTTGAACAGGCGTAACACCACCAACTACGTGCATACCTTCCACGAACCTCCTAGCCTTAGACCACACTACTCATCACTCTTAGCAGTAGGTCACCCCCGAACTGTGACTAAGATCCACTAGGCAAGGTAATCCTAGGCTAGGCAAGGTCAATAGGAAGACACATAGTTTATGAGGATGGATTCTCTCCCAGGAGACACTTATGCCCACTACTCACATACTCTCATTCCCCACATGCATGTCCCACCCCAGGAGTATACACCTTCACTGTCACACAGGATAGTCCTTTGGCTACTAAACCTCCCTTTCCTTGGGCTTCAACAATAAGTTGAACCAGAATTCTCTGAGCTCTGTGGCAGCTACATGACCCCTTCCAAGAGTTCTCACTTCCTCCATGCAATCTCTCACCTGTAGAGAGTGGCTCATAGGCCTAACAACCTTCTTATTCAACTACAACCACCTCTCTCACCTGGAGAGAGTGTTGCACACAGGCCTGACAACCTGCTTATTCAACTTCGTTCCCGCACAAGGAGGACAACAGTAAGGCCCAGCAAGGAACAAATGATGGTAGCAATTCACACTCATCCAAGGGACTGCGTGGCCACAACAACCCATAGTTATAACTCACACAACATAGACAATTATGGTATGCTCAGGTTTCACAGAAGAAAACAACCCAAACAGTTAAGCACAAACTCAGATTTGCAGTGTGGATAAACTGGGTTCAAAGGACACACAAGAGACACGGATCATTCCATGGGTTTGCCACTGGTTTTTTAGGGTGCATGACAAGGAATCAACATGGAGGTCGAATGCAAACTCAAAAGGTTCATATGGAGAATGTGTCTGCTTCTCAGAAAAACATCACAGTTTTCTTGTTTCAGCGCTACGTGATTGTATGCAGAGATCAGATGCCCACTCACATATTTTAGACATTGGACCAAAGAATGGAGGATGAACCCCCATCACATCTCAATTCTTGGGTTAAATTTCATGTGCCTAGGCCGACACATGTCATCCATGAAGATGCATGCACTCCATCAAGTATGCATTCCCTTTTCCAGGAATTTAGGATAAAAATATACCTTTCACAACACTTTGGAATAATAATAAATTATTATCTCAAGGACTTAAGCCCTTAATATTATCCCCTCTTCCAACCTTTCATCCCTCTCTCCCTTACCTAGCCTTGTGGAAGCTTAGTCCCCTATCACTCTTTCTTCGTGGTCGGTCGATACACATTGATGTTTATATTTTATTAATGATCTTCAGAATTACATATACAAAAATTAGGATCCTAGCCTTTAACACCTAGGCTCTCCAACCTAAATAACACATAATCCCACCAGCTTATCAACACTCAGCTCACCAGCGTACAAAACATAATTACAATTCATAATTACAACAGGGGCTCGTCCTTGGGGATATTACAATCACCTCTTATTTTTTCACTGTCCTTAGTGCAACTCTTTACACAACATTGACAAGATTTTCAAAATCTTAAAAAATATGTGGGTATTCGACCCGCATGGCATCTTCATTCTCCCATGTCGCATCCTCAGGACCATACTAGGTCCACTGGACCTTTGCAAGACCTATGGCTCGATTCCGGAGTTGTTTGCTTTTCCAATCCAATATGTGCACATGATGCACTTGAAGGACACCTTATTGCTCCACTTGAATCACATTTCAATCGATTACATGATTAGCATCAGGTATATATTTCTTAAGCAATGAAATATGAAACACATTATGTACAGTCATGGATGCAGGCTATGCAAGCATATATGCAACTAGTCCAATCCTTTATAGGATTTCAAATGGCCCACAAAATATGTCTTCCAACTTGGAACAGTTTCCCAGCTTCAGGGAACTTCTATTGGATTTCACTTTTAGGAAAACATGATCACCCACTTCAAACTCTCGATGGGTTTTGTTCTTATCAGCATAAATTTTCTGCCTGTCTTGGGAAGCCTTCAAATTATGCTTAATTTTTAACATTTTCTCTTCCATTTCCTTGAGCAACTCTGGCACAACCACTACTCTATTGTTAGGGTCCTAACCCGCACATAGTTAGATCAATATATTCAGATGTAATAAAGGTCAATATTAATAAGGCCTTTCAATAAAATAGAATAAGGCAGATGTAAGAAGACCTAATAGAAGATTTAACTTCTAGAAGGATCTTCCTCTAGATGCCTCTCTTGATAGACATATTTAGTATAAATAAGGGTTGAGGGTATGAAAACCCTAGCTTGGAGATTATTGTAACATAGCGTTTATCGATTGGAGGTTTCCCCCTCGAAGAGGCCTGTGAACATTGCTTTCTGAATCAAAGTTTTATTTCTATTGTTGTTCTTATATCATTTATGTGTTATTGTGGAGATTATGCTGTATATATTACTGTTATTCTGCCATTTCTAGCATTTTATTTCTGTTCTGCATATTTTCTATATCTGGTATCTTGCAAGTGGTATCAGAGCACTTTCCTTGGCACAAATTGTGGGAATTTTTTTTCTAGGGTAGAGACATATTTTGGCGTCCTTAAGCCACAGAGATATGTCGTTACGCGCATAAACCCACAGTTGAGGGATTCATATATGCAATAAATACAAGTGATTCTTAAGCGCACATCTGTTGGCCACCCTTGTAACCCCTGTTGGTACCCCTTCGAGTGGTAGCGCATCAGACAACACCTGTGTACGAATCAGCCTAGATTTCTTGAAGCCCTCTTTAGATAAACCTATCGGCTGCCGGACTACTATAGTGTCACCGAGAACAACACTCGGGAAGATACTCTCAAGTACTTGGGTAGTCGGGTAGTACGGCTAAGGGTACGATCTATCCTCCTTAGTTAGTGCCCTGAGATATTGGGCCGAGTACTACTATTGGACCATGCACGTATATCAGAGAGCTATAGCATAGGGAAAACCCTTGTCTATAGAACCCTTGAATACCTAACCCTTGGGGGATAGAAACATAAACAAATTAAAACAGACCAGATCTATTGCCGCACAACTGTGTTCGGGTTGCCAAGTAAATACACATTTCTTTCTGGTTAAGCATTTGGGAATTTCATCACTGCAGTATTCTTCAGATCGGAGTATAACTCCGCAGGTGTAAAAATAAAAATAAAAAAATTCATCTCACCTATTCCATTGGATTCATCTCACCGCCCTTATCACATTCATCCATATCATTTTTTGGCAAATTTTTTGACCCCGCCTACCCCTTTTCAGTTCACCCATCCTCATGGCCCATACCCATAGCCAAGATCTGGAAACTCGCTTCAACACCTTGCAATTTGGTTTCCTCAAAACCCAAAAAGAAGTGAAACAACTCAATGCTATTGTTGCCTCCATCGATTCATCCATCAATGAAACCATAAATACAACCATGCAGTCCTCAATGGAGGAAGTCAAACAAGAACTGACCACCCAGCTTGAATCTATCTTTGCATCCCTTTGCACCAAACTGAAGATCCCTACAGATGACCATTTCTATGAAGCACCTCCAAAGACCGAAGGCGAACATTCCCCCCATTCCCATACCTTTCAGAACCATCACTTTCAACGTGACATACGCTTTCTGCGGGTGGATGTGACCAAATTTGATGGCTCGAACCCCACTGGTTGGGTAACCTAGATGGAACATTATTTCTCTTTATACGACATCACAAATGACTTGGCCAAACTTCGCTATGGTGTTCTCCATCTAGATCAAGAACATTGGCAATGGTGGCAATGGAGAAAAACTTCCCGTCAAGGGTATATTGCCTAGACCCAATTTGTGACTGAGTTTTATGAACGCTTTGACACGGACACCAACCATTTGGGCCGTTTAAAAAAGTTGAAACAATCTGGAACAGTAGAAGACTTCATAGTTTCCTTTGAGTGCTTGGATTTTCGAACATAGGGCATGACTGATGCTTTCTTTCGAGAGTGTTTTATCAGTGGCCTCAAGGAGGAGATTCGGGCCCATGTCCTCATGGCTCGACCCTCGAATTGTGTGGAGGCTACTAAAAGAGCTAAATAAGCACAACAGGTGGTATCATCTCAAAACCGAAAACCCTCCTTTATCCCTCGCCCTAAACCCGTCACTCCCATATTCCTCCTTCTTATGTTCTCCATCAAACATAGGAGGCCTAATCTTGTTCATTTCTCCCTTTAGTTCATCCACTCCAGATCTCCAATTTTTTCTGGTAGGAGATGGTCTTGAACTTCTGCGTGCGTCCTTATTGGAGTGTTTCGGGGAGTGACGATGGTGCCTACTAATTCTTCTCGATCTTGTTTTCTTCTCAGGGGTATTGTGACTCCCTATTTTTCTTAAGTCACTCTCCTTATCCAACTTCTTTTCAATTCTTTCTAGACTCTGCATCAACTTTAGGTTGAATTCACCCTATTGTTCCTTAGATTTCATGAGTTTTATGTTATCTTCTCGGTGAGTCTGGGCATATTTCTGCAATTGTTCAATGATTTTCATCATATGTCCTTCCTTATCTAACTCTTCTTCATGCTCATTGGAGTTCGATCCTTCAACCCCCAAATGGACATCCATTCCTTTTATTTCATTCTTAGAACTGGAAGCAGTCTGCGCCTTTTCCATTTCTTTTTCACTCAGTGGAAATTCTATTCGGTTCTGGAACTTGTTAATCTTCTACAAACACATTGTGCAGACAACTAGAATTTGTCACGCCATCATTCCTTAACAAATCCTACAACATTCATAAACAAATCTGATTATAGAAAACACTCAGATTTCATTCTCTGTGATTCTTATTCAATCAAGAATCCTCACAGATTTCCTCTTTATGAACTCTGCTTTGCTAAGTTTTGGGGAACTAGCTCCTTTCTCTCAGTCCCCAACCCACGCAACCATGGGTCATGACCAAGCGTTCGATCAATAAGTGCTTACTCGGGCCTTTAGCCTTGGAAAATTTCAAAGCACAACACAACAATCACTCAGAGTTCTGGGTTACCAAACTCACGGAGTAGGGTTGATCAATAGTCCACTTCTACTCAGCATCCAACGACTGACACTCACTATGGACCTCAGGTGTCTGAGTTCCAGGGCTTTGGGTCTTCAAGACTTTGGAGCTTCGGAGGATCTCGCATCCACAAATCCGAATTGTTAATCTTCGAACATTCCCAATCACCTTTGGTGATGTCATTATGTTGCATCACTTAAAATTTTCTCAATTGTGAGGGCATGAAATGGTGGTTTGGAGTAACCCTCCTTTCATCTCACAATTCTTCTGATGCTGACACATAACCCCTCGGTGAAACCGTAGTTTGGATTGCGGGAATGCCTTGGAGAATTAGCTTTCATGCAACTTGGGTCCCTGCAATGCCTTCTGGCCATTGATCTTGATGTATCATGATCAACGCCACTATGGGTCCTCCAACCTTTAAATACGTTACGTAAGCTTGGGCCCCACTAACCTTGCTCACATAGGATGCCACATGGTGGAATACTAGTGACTGATACGTGGCCCATTAAGATGGGTGACACTTGTCACGTTCCAAATGCCATTTCAATCTTCCATGGGTTCTAAACCCACTGACATGTGGCACACATCCCAGGTGTCCACGTCACCTCTAGGTGACGCCATCATGACTCACCACTTCAACTCTTCAGGCTTCAGCGGTTTCAACTCCTCTACGCTTGCTTTTGCCCGGAGCGCTTTCTCCCTGAGTTCATGATCTACCGACGCATGTCCTCCTTCATGATCAATGACTATGAGTGACTTCAACACTTTGGGCTTCAGGAGTTTCAAACTCATAGCACTTGCCTGCTCACGAATTACTTCCACCTGAAGTACATGATCTCTTGACGCATTTCCTTTGCAACAGACGGTTGTGATCTACTTCGTCCTTCGGGATTTCGGGAGTTTGTCACAATCCACACTTGGAATCCTCCTAAGTGACTTTCCTTTGCCTTCCTGGACATAGATTTAATGATCAGGCTCTTTTCCTATGATCTACGGTGTAGATCTCCTTCGAAAGTTTGTGCCTCGGTGCATTTCACTTATCCTGATTTCCAAACTCTGAAAGGCTTCCAGGATAACCTTCCTGCACCTTCTCCAGATCTGACGATCGTAAAGGACTCTCCTTTTTCCCAAACAGATCCTGTAGCTCCAACACCCCAAGTGTTGATCTCTCTCTCTCTCTCTCTCTCTCTATTGTCAAATACCACATCGACTACGGTTTTATTCTACTGCTACTCCTCTTGAGCTTCGTAACATGACCAAGTAACCCCTTGGCACTCAGAAACATTCTAAGGTTCTAAATTGGTTGCATCCGAACACCATTTCCACTCGAAACCTTGGGTCCAAAGACCACTTATCCTACCCATCCAGGCTCAATGTTGAAGCCATTTCTCTGATACCATATTGTAACATCCCCGACCATCAAGCCCACTATCAGGCAATGCTACTATGTGGAACATTCTCTCTCTCTCTCTCTCTCTCTCTCTCTCTCACACACACACACACACACACACACACACACACACACATATATAACATGGATTTTTAATGAAATTTAACCAAACAATACAAACTAATCACAAAATTACTGCTAACATATAGACTTAATAGAATTAACAACAATTCATACATGCAACAAAATACATGATAACATTTCAAGACACATACATGCATCACATATGAATTAAGAACATAATTAATATTTATCTTTTGATCTGGCATAACACCACCAACTGCGTGCAGAGCTTCCACAAACCTCCCAGCCTTAGACCATGTTTCTCATCACTCTCAGCAATAGGTCACCCCCGAGCTGGGACTAAGCTCCACCAGGCAAGGGAATCCTAGGCTAGGAAAGGTCAAAAGGAGGACACACAGTTTATGAGTATGGATTCTCTCCCAGGAGCCGCTTATGCCCACTTTTCATAGACTCCCATTCCCCACATTCCTATCTCACCCCATAAGTATACACCTTCACTGTCACATAGGACAGTCCTTCAGCTGCTAAACTTCCCTTGCCTCTGGCTTTAGCATCAGGTCGAACTAGAATTCTCCGAGCTCTGTGGCAGCTACAGGACCCCTTTCAGGATTTATCACTTCATTCGCTCACTCACTCACTTGGAGAGAGTCATTCATAGGCCTGACAACCTGCTTCTTCAACCACAACCACCTCTCTCACCTGGAGAGAGTGTTGCACACAGGCCTAACAACCTGCTTCTTCAACTCCGTTCCAGCACAAGGAGGACAACAGTAAGGCTCAGCAAGGAACAAATGATGGTATAAATTCACACTCAGCTAAGGGACTACATGGCCACAACAACCCACAGTTATAACTCACATGACATAGACAATTACAGTATGCTCAGGTTTCACAGAAGAAAACAACCCAAACAGTTAAGAACAAAATCAGATTTGCAGTGTGGATGAACTGGGTTCATAGGACACACAGGAGACACATCTTATTCCATATGTTTGCCACTAGTTTTTAGGGTGCGTGACAAGGAATCAATGTAGAGGTTGAACGTAGACTCAAACGGTTCATATGGAGGATGCGTCTGCTTCTTAGGAAAACATCACAGTTTTATGGTTTCAGTGTTGCATGAGGGTATGCAGAGATCAGACTCCCACTCACACGGTTCGGACAGCGGGCTGAAGAATGGAGGATGAACCCCCATCACAACTCAATTCTTGGGTTAAATTTCATGGGCCTGGGCCGACACATGTCTCCCATGAAGCTGCATGCACTCCATCAAGCATGTGTTCCCTTTTTCAGGAACTTAGGATAAAAATATACCTTTCACACCACTTTGGAATAATAATAAAATATTATCTCAAGGACTTAAGCCCTCAAGCTTAGCCCCTCTTCCAACCTTTCATCCCCCTCTCCCTTACCTAGCCTTGTGGAATCTTAGTCCCCCATCACTCTTTCTTTGTGGTTGGTCGACACGCAACAATGTTTATATTTTATTAATGATTTGCATAATTACATATACAAAAATCAGGCTCCTGGCCTTTAACACCTAGGCTCTCTGGCCTAAATAACACATAATTCCACTAGATTACCAACACTTGGCTCACCAGCCTACAAAACATAATTACAATTCATAATTAAACAAGGGCTCATCCTTGGGGATATTACAATGATATTGCAGAATAAAATATCAATATTTTCACATCTTGTTATATGCATATTCATTGATCAAAACTTCACTATCTTCCCTTTTTATACAAGTAGAAGTGTTTAGGCCATTTATAGAATCAAATGAATCAAGGTCATGTAGGAAACCCTCTAGACTTGAGCCACCCATTACACTTATAAGCTTCCCTTTTGTTTCAACTTATTCATTTACAGTGGAATAAACTTGGTCATTATGGCTTGTCCTTGCCTCTTCCTCTACAAAAGAAGTAGAGGATGCTAGTTTATAATCATGGATCTCCAAATTTGTCTCCTTTGGTCCCATTCTATTATCTTTTGTTTGAAGCATTGGAGATATATAAATGCTCACTTCACCCTTAACACTACCTACTTCCTCTAGTGGTAATTCAAAATGAGGTAGCTTCCTATCTATGTAGTCTTGTATAATTTATCAGGATATGCATGTCTCCTATGACAAGCCTCATATCCCATAATATCCCTATGACTAAGAATATGTCCTTATTAACTCAAATTCTGCAAGGGGGTTGTCTTATGGTTCAGATGTTTCAGTTTAGGTAAAAATATTATACAAATATTCTCCAAATTACTTTTATAAACCTAGTCAACTAAAACTTATATTTATTTATCCCTTATGATTGGTTAACTTATCAATAAAAACATGCTTGATACAACCATTTCACGCCTTGATCATGAAAATTTGGAAAAACTAGAGCAAGACAATCACACAACATGAGTCTATAAAAAATTAAAGTCTTTCCCAGTGTTGATGTGACACTAGTTCTCTTTTGTCTGACCAATACATTTATTATAGATATTTTGATCACATTAAAGAGATAACTAACAAACCCAACAACCCTGCACCTAGAACCAAAATATAAAACATCAATTTTACTAGTGAAGACATCACTCCCATCGTATGGTGAATCAAAATTTGAAGATTGTTTCAACTTATTAGGCCACCCTACTTATTAGTTTCAATCGAAGCTTTCCTGATCATTGAAATTTCTTTCGCCTATTTTTTTAAATGACTCAAAA